>JAZHPD010000078.1:49610-121189 GCA_037575805.1 Lecanicillium sp. G3 | reverse complement strand
TATCCCGGGGCCACGCCCGGCTTTGTAAAATATTTTGTTTTTGGCTTTTTTTTTTTTTTTTTTTTTTTTTTTTTTTTTTTTGGAAAAGTTCGACCTTGACAGGTTTTTCCAAGCCTCTTATCGCGTTGAATTGTGCTTCGTCTTGGGTTCTGGCGTCTTTGTATCTCTCAGCCAGTTCCGCGACCAATGCCATAACTATTTGTCCGGTACCGCAGTCGCAACAACACTCGTCGTCACCACTCGCGCGTGTACCGGTACGTTTCAACTTGGAGTGACTTGTCGGGTATCGTGCTATTTCGTACGCTCCTGACAGATCAGTAGCACTACTGTGCGGTGCCAGCCTCGATCCCGACATCATACCTCGCAAGCGACAAACGCAGTACAAGCAATAAAAGAAGCAGGTAGTAAAACAAAGCAGTCGAACAAGTAAACTCACATGTATCGTATCTGTCGTAGTCTTGAATAAACGCTATGCAATCTGAGCTACAAGCTTCAGAGTAATCAATTGGGGGGATCCGGCCACGGGATGAAGAAGGAGAAGAGCAAGAGATGGCAGGAAGAGCAAAATCCAAGAAGGAGGGTGGGAGAGGGAAATGGGCAGACGGTTCGGTATTAATACGGTACGCAGGGCAATGATGGGATGGGATGGGCAACTCCGGAGTCGCTCGACCATCGCTCTCGCACCCTCCTCTACCTGCCGCCGCAAACTGCATCTGGCAAGGAACAGACGGCCAGCCTTCTGTGAACAATTAGCTTCGCTGCCACGCCACGGCCAGCACATGGGAAATATGGCCCGCCTCCGAAAGCATTCCCCCATCCCCACCAGTGCAAATGGTCGGCTTCTTACTCGCTCGGCAACACGCTAGTAAGGCGAGGCGACGCTACGAATGAGACGACGCAACCTTTTTTCTGGTTCTGTTTCTGCAGTCAGTCCTGTTCCTCTCTTCCCCCGGTGCCCGCAGCAGCGGGGGGGTGTGTGTCGGGGAGGGGGATGCTTATCTGCGACATGCCGTATTGGTGGGGGAAGAAGCCAGCCACAGGGCCCAAGAGACTTGAATACATAAGACCACACAGCCAGCTCGGCCGCTACTCCAGCCAGTGCCCTTTCTTTTGCCAGGCGCTATTTGTTCCGAAGCTGGGCCCTGGAAATTAACTAACTAGTTTTGCTACAGGCAGCATCTTGCAGCCGGGCCGGACGCATCTCGTTTTCTGCTGCGAGTCTTACTCCGCTGCCTCTCCATTGGTGTGGCGCCAGAAAAGCACATGTCAGAACTACCAAGCTGTCTCTCTATTCGCCTTTCTTTGTCTCCTTGGCCTGCCTGCTGGCTTGTCAGCCGAGACCAGGGTCGCAGTGAGGCGACTTTTGAAGCGAATCCCCCTCGTCTGGCCCCTCCACACGACCTTTTGCCGCATTGCCTTTATGCATCGCCGTGCTCCGATGTGCGGAGCGAGCGTTGGCCCTGTTTTTTTTTCCCAGCCGCTTCCGTGACCGAGTGTACGGATTACATACAGCAACGCGGCGTCGTCTTATTAATAAACAGGATGCTCTCGCTGCATCCCCATGTAGCCGTTGACTGTGCTTCTCGGGAAAAAAAAGCCCTGCCCAAAACTCCGGCCTTGTCTGTTGCTCGGTGGATTGCCACCCAGCATCCCTACCGAGCACGTCACCAACCACCATCTCAGTCAAGTACACAACACTACGTGAGACGCTACTGTAGTTGGCGAGAACGCTTGCCCGAAAGTTTCCCGGAAGACGCAGCCCCTCCTCCATCAGCATGAGGCGAGTTGATTTTCCATTGGCCCCTCTCACGGCTTACTCTTGGAGGTTTGAGCTGTCAGGTTGCCTCGTAGCTCCTGTGTAGCGCGCGCTGTCATATTATATGCATCTGCACCGTACGTCAACAGCAAGACAGTCCATGCAGCCTCACTTCTGGCAGTGACTTCTTTAGGTAACCTGACAAGTTTTCCGCCTGCCACGTAGATAATCGACACGACTAATGTATCAATCCCAATCTTTTTCCATTCGCTGCCGTGATGGCGCGCCCGCACACTCAATAGACAATGTACCTGTACGGTCTCTTGCAATGCAGCACCCGCCGCGCCGTCGTACAATTTCCTCGGCGCTCTTCGGCAACGCCAGGCATGCAGGTCAGGCATTACCCTCCTTTTCGCACAACCCTCGTTCTGCCGACCTTGCATTGCATTGACCGCCGGACAAATAGCCACCCAAGAAACGCCATCCATCCGGTCGCGGTAGCTACATCCAGCCATTCCGAAGAGGGGCGAAGGAGCGACGAGAAAAGGCGGTTTTCCCTCTCTAGTTTTACCCCACAGAGGCCCTTGGTTACAGCACAGGGCAAATCTCATCTCCAATCTCGCGCCGGTACGTCATGGCTGCAGGCCCGTTGCCAATCAGCGGGCTGGCATTGTCAACCTGCCAGGTTGCTGGCGGCGCCCGTAATCGAAAGAGTGGGCAACTTGGGGAGAGGCGGCTGAAAGCTTGTGACGGCCAGAAAGGCACATTGCCAGTGACACGCCAGCACGACAGGTGACAACTGCAGCTCAGGCTGACAAGCTCGTTGCTGTTGGGAATTAGGGTATATATATGCAAAAGGTTGTCAGAGATATCTATCATGCCTGTCAAGTTCCTAATCAGCAATCAACAGCGTCGGGTGCCGAAGAGAGCTGCAGCCACGGGCTAATCTCTTGCGCCCGCAGCCATTGCGCGACTTTCCTCATCCTTCCGACTCCGACTCATGCTACGCTGCCCATCAGCCAGCCAGCCAGCAAGAGAGAAGGCACTGATAAGTAAAAATCGCACATGGGAACGGACCGAGTAAAACTATCAGCAAGGCCTCCACTGGCCAATCATGTCCTCCGCGACGCTAGCGGCGTCCTTATCTTGGAGCGACCCCATTGCGCCGGACCATCGCTAGGATCTTCAGGCTAAGCCATGCGCGCAATGGGCGGAGTGGAGGGTGGAGGGAGGGAGGAAGTGGGCTGGCGAGAAACCTAGAGAGAGCTCGAACCGTGGGCAGAACGCTCTCTTGCTGAAGACGAAGAAATTTTGGGTTCGCTATGTTTGGATTGCTGCATGGTGTCGCTTACTGGTGTAGGAACATGGTGATTGCTGTCAGAGAAGCCATTTGCGGTTTCTGTAGGCACTTCAACTTGGTCTACAGCAGTGACGCGACCAACTCGGCCCATAACCGAGGTACCAACTGTCACTGCCAGGATGTCACTATGATCAGCATGCCATACTGGCTAGCAAGACTGCGAGTAGGCACCAAAGACAAGCTCTGTTTATCAAAGCACCACTCATTGTCTGATAGATAAGAGCTGCCCTAGCGCCTCTGCCTAGTACCGACATCGGCAAGCCAGCGCAGCTGCTCATGGGCGGGAAGTGGCCAAATCCAGCATGGCCCAGTTTTCTGCTCGGCAGCTCTCCATCTGGAGCCTGTGCCTGTCGCAGTACAAGTTGCTTGCCAGTACCTACGGGTAGAGTGGTGTTGTGTACCAGTAGGTGCAGAACTTCAGGGCCCAGGTGCAAGGACCGAGTTAACAGGTCCCGTGTAATATTCCCCGCACCTCAACGGGCACAGACATTGGTGTTGGAATTCACAGGCAGGGATATTACCAAGCCGTTTTCCTGTAAACGAAGGGCTTTTTTTTTTTTTCTTGTTTGCAGAAGCCGTTTGGTGACGTTCCGCATTCTCCCGAGTGGTGTAAGCCCTCGCCATCCTGCATGTCTGCGCAGCCTGCCAATTTCAACTTTGCACAAACATTTTCCGACACAACTCTTCAAGGTTGTTGGCCTCTGTAGCACGTACATAGCAATTGTGATTCAAGACGGCATCCCGTCTCTGCAGTACCGTGATATTGCTGTCGCAGTACTGCTCAGCTTGCATGCGCTCGCGGACAGGCCGCGCACCGCCGGAGACATGTGACAACGGCCCTCGACCAATGTCCACGACTCCATTTCCAGCAGTATACGATTCTTCTCTGCATGCGTAGCACAAATCCACCAGTCAGAATCCTCAGCTCATTTACTGCATAATAAACGCAGCACGCGCCCAGTGGTGGTTTCGGGCGTGGCCGTCGGACAGCCAAAAACGGCCATCACGACGTTACGCAACCGCCTCAAATTAGCATTTCGATCGCCCCGGTAGGCCGCTAGCCCTTAGCTTGTTGATTTCGCCATCTTGAGTTTTGGTTTAGGTCAAGACCTTGCCTATCTGAGAGATTGCCGAGTCCAGGGCGCTGGTATAAAGCATCAACGAGTGAAGCGGCCAATGGGCGGGACTGCCGTCGATGCGCGGACGCTGTGCATGCGCCCGCAGCAGGCCAAGACGACGTCGACGTTTACGTTGTATTCTGTTTAGGATTCTTCTTTTGGTTTATGCATTGCAAGTGAGAACCATGCGACGTTGATATCTTTGCGCAGTGTTGGGAAAACGTTGAGACGAGGTTCGCTTGGTGCCTACTCGGACATTTGATTCGCGTCCAACTGCGTCGGTTCGCAGGCAGCGCGTCGGATTTAAGGGTCAAATTAATGTCGTTCTTGAGTCATGTAGTTGGTTTTTGCTTGCTTGAATAGCCACGGGGAGGATTGGGTTTTTCATGCGTGACGGTGACGGAGTCGGCCAAAAGAACAGAGCCGCCGCCGTAGGTCGTGTAGATTACAGATGGCAGATGAGCACAGCCACGATGCACCATGCTAAGCGGAAAGCAGGCTCATGGGGCTGATATGGAAGACGTCGGCAAGCTTTTGGGGGTTAAATTATTCATGTTTTGATTGAGTGTGGTTCTTGTCTGTGTCATGCATCGGTGTATAGGTGGAAGTTTATTATATATCTTATAGATGCGATTGTCCAACATGTGAACATTGAGAATCAAGGAACAGATCATATCAGATTCTCTGATACTTTTATACGGTTCCTTTATCACTTTCTGTTTTAACAATATTTTCTTTTTAATTTTTTCTAGTCCAATTTCGCTTCACGATTTCGACCATCTGCTTCCCAACGGCGCTACACCAGCTGACAGCCCCAAGGCGGGCGGGCAAAATCTTCAGCGCTCACCTCCAGCGCCCAACCGCCCCCAGCTGGTGCCCCTGCAAGGCTGCCCATAGTGCCTGCAGCCACTATAAACCCATCACCCCTTCCTTTCCGTTCCCCCCTGTGGCCGCCACTGCCAAACTCCCGCCAACCGGCCAACCCGCCCACGAGGCTGCAAGTTCCGAGCCTCCAATCATCTAGTCTTGACCGCCGCCCGCCTTCCCCAGAACGGGCAGCGCTGCCCCGCACGGAAACGACCACGGGTGAGCCTCTGCGATTTTTTATTTTTTTTCTTCGGCCTTCTTCAATTAAATATCTACTCCGTAAGGATAATCGCATCGCCATTTCTCACCGCGCATTCTTTAGCTGCAAGACAAGAAAGCGTGCAGCGCCGTCGTACCAGTCTCGTAAACCCGCGCCCGGAATCGGCTTCGGAACACTCAGCGACGGCCTGCGCGGCTCCTGCCTCCCCTGGCATGTCGTAACGGCCTCATCCCAAGCCCATACATTGTACCTCTACCTCTCCCCCCAAGAATGTCGCTCGCCAAGAGGAATAATGGTGCGTTTTTAAAATACGAGGAACTCTCTCTCATTAATCGGACATGATACCTCGTGCTCGCCCTGCTCCTCGCCCGCATTGCTAACCTTTCTCAGGCTGTCTGGAGTGCCGGACGCGCCGCGTCATCTGTGACAAGACAGAGCCCGAATGCTTCAAGTGCCGCAAAAAGGGCCTCAAGTGCTCCGGCCAGGGCATTGAATGCCGATTTAGCCCGTATATGCGCAAAAGACCCAACGGTGCCGCCCAGTCCAAGGCCACCACCAGCACGGCGACGCCCGCAAAGGGGGCCGTTGCAGCGCCTCTCGCAGCCCGGCGCAGCAAGACCAGCGCCAAGCCAAGCGCATCAGTAGCAGCAGCAGCAGCAGCAGCCACACCGACAAATGCGACACATGAACCAGGACAGACGACAGTTTTGCAAAAGCAGTATCGATGGGTGAAATCGGACGATTCGACAGCCGCCACTCATCTGAATTCGGTCGTTCCAAAGGCGGAAGATGTCGACGGCAACATCTTCGATGCGCCGCCTTATTGGTCACCCGCATCGTCTTCTTCATCCAACAGCTCACATTCAGACGACGTATACGACCAAAATAGCAAGGGGACAACCGCCCCTCATTCAGATACGACGGGATTGCATGAGAGCTTGGTAATGCGAAGGAAATATGCCAAGCCCGACCCATGGCCATATATATCGAATCCCAGTGCCGCCATTCAAACTGTCCCCTCAGATTCGAGGTTCTTCTTCGATCATTGTAGGTTACCATGCCTCTACTCTATTATGCTCGCTAATTGTCTTGCAGTCTCCAACTTCATCGCGTCGAAAATGGTTGTGCTTGATTTTGACGCCAACGGCTACCGGCAAATCATTTTACCACTCGCGGCACAGGACCCCATGGTGAACCAAGCAGTCAGTGTCGTCTCTGCCTTCCATCTTTCTCAGGCTATTCCATCGCTACGAATGAATGCCGAGGTCAACCAGCAGCGCGTGCTCTCCAGGCTACGTCAATCCGCTCTTATGCCCAACCCAGATCAGTTCTTCAAGCTCTCCAACTGGGTCACTATTCTCGTGCTGCTGGTCGGCGACACCATAACTGGCTCCACCAACTATGTGTATCTCTTGGAGCTCTTGGCCCAGCTCTCACGGGCTGCTCTGTCCGACAAGTCCATACCAAACGAGGTCAAGGAATTTGTCAGGCAACAAACACAAATGTATGTTGCTCCAGACTTGCGGATACAATCCATAAGCTAATTCTCACTTTCTCAGGTTCGAGCTCTTTGGATGCCCACTTTCCAGCGAGGAAAAGGGACTGGAGATGCTGAGCCGCAAGCCTGACCTCAGCTTCATGGGGTACTGCCCGTCCAGCCCCGAGCAGCAGCTCAACGTCGACAAGATCACCGCGGCCATCCGCCACGCCTGTCAGATTTTCCAAAACAGAGCGACGGGCAAAGTAACCCCGGAGTCATCGACTGCCTCGGTCGAGCGCATGCACGAGATTTTCAGCAGCCTGGAACTCAACGGTGACGGCAGCCATGCGCTCGTCTGGCCATGCTTCATCGCTGGCGCCGAGAGCACGCTACCAGAGCACCGTGATTTCTTTTTTACCCGTTTAAGGGGCCTTTTTGCGTGCACGCGGTTCGGAAGCATCCCCGTCGCGCTGGACACGCTAAAGTATATATGGAGCAAAAGTGATACGACTAGCTGGACGGATATTGTTACAAAGGAGCGACAGGTACTGATCATGTAGATAAGTGTGGATTGATTTCTCTGGTGCTTGCGAGCATAATATGTGGATTTAGCGGTTTTGTTTTTTTATCTATCTTTTTGTTCCTAGACGTCTAGGTATTGGGTACATGCAGATGACACCTGAGCAAGTCTTCCATTTCTTGTCTGATCTTGTGCGATTTCAATAAACGCCATGTTCTTGTCCATTTATGCGACGTTTTGAACGTTCGCTCGACCGCACAGAACCATCTCTACTACACACAGCTCGTGTATTAAGCCTGCTCTCCAGCTGCGGATTGAACGGCGATTTATAATTTGTATGAGAGCTCCACTTGAAACAGTATCGATATTCATTGCAAAATGTCAAGTTTAGGCTTGACTATTTGTTACCACGGTGGCTATACTACTGAGTATTTTCGCGCGGTAGATAATACTAAGTAGTTCATAAGAGAATATAGACTGCCTAGATATTATTTCTTGTCTGAGCTTAACATGTTTTTGGCTTTATCAAGCAGTGTTTCCTTGTCAGCCTCATGAGAACCTCTACCCTCCGCTCCTTGGTTAATGCCACCCTCATTTGCACGGTTCTGACGAGTGCCAGAGTTTTGCTTTTTTTGGCTCTCCTTGAAAGTCCTGTCAGGATTGTTAACAGAGAATAGAGGTTTTATTGTCTTGCCTGTGGTAGCTCTTCCTCAGCATGTTCAATGAGATCATGGGTCTCAACTGCCGCTTCATCAGTAATACCACTCATTTTTTCTAGTAAAGTTGAAATGTGCTGGATATAATTGTTTTTGTGTGTAAGGAAGAAATTTGGACAGTTTTAGTGTATGAATTCCAAAGCGGCGCGGGAACAATTTAATACAGTCGCGATAGCAGTTTGTCCCACATCATGCCGTCTCGTGATGCATCACCTTACCGTCAGAGGCGTGACGCTTGCCGTCACCCTTACATCACTTTGAATTAGTGGCGACCGTTCACAACTTTTGCTTTCTTAGCAACATGTGACTCTCGAATAAGGCACCATCCCAGCCTGTAGTGACGTCCCTACTGACACATCTCACGATAAGCAAACTCCCTTTAGTCTTTTGTTGTGTTGCGACCGTCAACCATAAGTCTATCATTCTAATACATCTGTCCGTATAAATGGCCTTCCGCCTCGTCCTCCCCATGGTGACTCGTCAAATGTGCGCGAGAAGCTAGACTCGTTGTGTACTCTAGGCGGGCGCTTGCGCGTACCCATATGGAACATGGGAATGTCCTCCACACCGTATATGTTTTTGGTACTCCATAACGTGTACTCTATCTCCTTAATCTCGGAACCGCTGCTGTTACTAGTAACTAATTAACTAGAGTCTCCTATTTCCCTATTTGTTTCCTTTGACGGCTAGTCGTTCGGCGATGGCCATTCTTCAATAATACGTTTCATAATTGATGGAAATGCGGATTTCTCATTGGTGTTCTTTTCGATTTCTTCGCGGATACCACGCAGCTTGTTAAGGCGGAGCGTTAGCTTTGTACGTAGGGGTTCCGTCTCCCTTTCCCACTCTGAGCGTTTCTTAGTGATAAGGTCAACTTTGGTCTCGTCGGAGAGGATGCCAGGCTTCGTGCCGTCGTCTTTGTTGACGACATCGGCGTCCGTAAACCACAGCATCTCCTTTAGGTAGATCTCGCGGCGCAGCCAGAACAGCTGCGTCTCCGTCTCGTTCCAGAGGTATCCGACCGTATCACGCAACTGAGCTTCTCCTAGAGTGGCATTTCCTTCCTTGGCGGCGTCCATGTAAGTCTGGAAGTGTTCAAGCCAGGCGCTGCGGCGGAGTCGCTCGTGCTGCTGCTCCGACTCGAGCTGCTCAACGGTGACGGACGTTTCGTGGAACTCGTAGAGCTCGGTCGAGTTGCTGGTGGTGGCGTTTTGGCCGCTCTCGGCGTAGACAGGGTTGCTGAGCCAGCGGTGAAGAACCAACTCAGCATTGGTTGGGTCGGGTAAGTCTATGTCGGCGTCGCTGATGCCCGAGTTGCTCTCCATGTATGATGCATCATCGTTGACTTTCATACAATAAAGGCTCGGACCGTACCTGTATGGAGGATATGGACCAAAAAAGGGAGGCCCCTTGTCGCAGTATTCGTAGCCGGCTTGCTGGCAGCCGCCTTGGCTGGGGTCCTGGCCGCGATCCAAGGTTTGCGGCACCCGAGAATAGCCCAGCTGGCGGAGTTGGGTCCGTGTGAGCCCGCTACTGATGCCTTGGCAGCCATCATAGAAGCACGTGTGGAGCTTGTTGTCTAAGTAATGGTCGCAAGTCGGTTTGCACGGGTCGGGGATGTACCTGATGGATTCGCGGATGCGGCGCTCAATATCGTTCTTAAAATACCCGCGATGACTACTCCAAAGGTCTGTCGCGACTCCAACCCCAGCAAAGCCTTTTTCAGACGCTTCCCGTATCTCTCTCCTTATTTTTTCCTTGTCTGAGTCTATCACGCGTTGGGGTTTGTGATAATTGAAATTTGCCGGTTGTTTTTCGGCTTCCTTCAGCTTGGGTATCAAGATAGAATCAACTTTCTGTTTCTTGAATTGGTCCAAAGATTTGAGTCTCATTTCATTTATCGATTCTTTGATCCCTTGCAAGTTAGCATAGACTAGACCTTCTTTGACTGTACGATACTCGCGGCACATGGTGAGGTTGAGCGCGAGCGAGCCTCTAAAGTCGGGGTATTGGCCGATGAATTTCACCGGCTTGGACGGTTCAGAGCCAGAGATTGAGTCCTCGGCCAGCTTCTGGGGCAGGACGGGCTGGCCCGAGGCCGTGTACAGGGCGGTGGCGACAAGGCCGAAGCGGGCCACATCAACAAAGGTCCGGGTTTGGAGCTCCAAGTTAATTTGCGTAATAAACGAGTCCGATCGCAGTAAGGTCTGGTATTCGTGGAACTTTTGATAGAAGACCTTTTCCCACTCATTTTCGTACTCAATTTGCAAATTCTTCGTTTCAAACTCGTCAACATTCGAAATAGCGCGCACGATCATTTCGATCACTTTCAGGACCGCGCCGACCGGCCAGGCCGGCGTGAGCAACATTGCATCGGCTGCCAAGCAGAGACCATGGGCGGCTTCGTGCATACCCTGGTTGACCCCCGCCGGGTTCGTTGAATCCAAGTAGTTCTTATGGGCGACACAGCCGAGAAAGGGAATAAAGGCAGCGCCAATTGCGAGCTTTTCCTCGATTGACGAATCAACAGTGAAGGCGCGTATCATAGAACTGATCCAGCCCATGACGGCGAAAGGCAGCGCGACTAAGGTAGACGTCGAATAGGCCCGGATAATACCCCTGTAGAGTTTAAACATACTTTGTACAAAGACGGATCCAACTCTCATCTGACGAAAGATAATGGAGTAGAGGGACACACGGCCGAATTTCAACCCGTTTAGCTTATGATCGAGCCCAAAAGCGTGGAGCTTGCGGGCGATCCAGTCCTCCATAAAGAGATAGTTGACGTGAAATCTCGAGGTTCCGAGGGGTGGCGGCGAGACACCAAACACGGGTGACTGGCCCGGCCTCCCCAGGGAAGGGCCCTGGCCCGCGCCGGCCACCGCCGGCATTCTTGGCAACGTCTGGATCGCACGGATCGGGGGCGGGCCGGGATACTCAATCATGCCTCCTGGCCTCATGGCGGGTGGTCCCACGGGCTTGACGACCGGCGGTCTCACGGTTGACGGCTTGATGGCGGACGATTCAAGCGCCGACTTGACAGAAGCCGGTGCTGAGTCCGGGTTGAAAAACGCCGGAGGCTTTAATGCGGGCCTTGCTGCAACCGACTTTCCTCCTGTCAAGCTTTTAGGCATCCCTGGCTGGGAAATCTGGCGGGCGTTGGGCATAATCGCCTTCTGAGCCGTCGACGGCAGTGACTTGCTCGAGGACTGGATGATCTTGCCTTCCCCGTTGGGCCCGAGTGCTTTCGGACGAGTCGACGATTGTTCGGTAAGTTTCAAGCAAGTGCCAGGAGCTCGAGGAAGAAGCATGTTGTTTATGCGGTCGCGACGAACCCTTAATGTGTTAGTGTCGACTTGGCCACCGTCACCGTCTTGGTTGCTTTGGTCGTCTTCTGTATCATCACCATCACCACCAATGTCATCATCTTCAACGCTTTCATCTTCATTGCCTTCTCCAACCTCTTTTGGCCTGAGCTGTTCAAGAGCATTTCCAACACCGATCATTTCCAGTTCGCCCATTTGGAAACTGTTTTCGGGGGCCAGATAGCCTTCGCGCTGAAGAAGTTGAACGGCGAGACAGGACCAAACGCTGCATTTTGAGTCCTCCTTGGCCAGATCCGCGATATTGATGCCCTCCAGCAGCTCGGCCAGGTTGGCGGCGGTGGCCTGCTTGTTCAGAGGACCTAGGTTGACGGCGCCAAGGAGGTCATCCCACTGCGACATGCTGGCGCCAACACGGACCTCATACCGGAAAACGTCCTCGGGCGAGGCGAGGCGGACGACCTGGTAGATGCTCGCTTGACTAGTCTCCTCGAACGCGGCGCTGCTGACCAGGGCCCAGTGGAAGGGGGACTGCTGTGTGTCGCTCCAGATTTTTTCCGCCTTTTCGTAGTCGAGGCCTCTGACGTTGTACAAGGCAGCAAAGAGGTGCATCTGCGGCGCGTCCCGCAGCTCGATCCATGTCTTGAGAGTCTCGGCCAAGGGAGACTGCGGGTTCAGGGCTAGAGCCTTGGCGTCTGACCTGCTCACCCTCCAAACTCCGTCGCCGGATGTCGCCTTAAACTCGCCAATATTGTAGCGAAGCTCCGTCAGGGCATCGGCCGGCAGGTCTCCGAAATACTTGTCCATGTACCGGTCGTTTGCGTAATCAAAGACGGGCGCCCAGAATTGTTCCAAGCCACTCGCGGACTGATCAGCCTTTTGCAAGAGACGAACCAGCGGACTGCCAGCCAAAATTCCTGCCTTCTCGATAGCGATCAGGCCATTGCTCGTCCAGGCCATGCTGCCAGGGCCGTCAGCCTCGTCTGGCATCTGTACTTCCCCAAGTATCTCTTCCAGTTTTTCAAACGACGTGCCCTTCTGCAGCTCGCCCACGTAAATACGTGTTATAATACTGTCCGATTCGGTTGGGTTGGTCGTCCCCGACATGCCCAACGCATATATTCCTTGATCATCCTGGGAAATATAGAACATGGCCGATTCCTGGGCCGTTAAGACGTCGGAGACGCCTTGCAAGGACCATGAGTATCGCGCACTATCGTGGATTGAGTCGAGGGAAACATTCTTGCTTGCGAAAGACTCGTACAGAGCAATCACAAGGTGATTCATTTCAGGCACCTTTTGGTTTTGCTGAGGGTCTTGGGGCGCCCTGCATCTTGTTAGCTAAAGCATTCAAGCGTCTCTTCTTAAGAGGATGGCATACCTAGCTATCAAGCCGGCGTTTGAGGATGCATCGGCTCTATGAAAATGTTTCGGGATAAGAGCATTAGCATGCTGCAGCAGCAAGCAGATAGATGCAGATAAAAGAAGAGAGAGACGCATAGTACTAGGTATACAGTACGATATATAGTTGAGTAACGAGTGTAACAAGCGTATGGCAACTCCTTTATATAATAAAGAGATCCTACCCTTTTTTAAATACTATACTTCTATTTAAGTAAATAAGGTTTATGCGCCTTAGATACATTATACATACAATGTCATTATTTGCTCTAGTATAATCTAAGTTATAATTATTTATACTATATACTTTAAGATATCTTTTCTATACCCCTCTAAGTCAGTTTGTAAATCATGCAATAAATATGCATTGTAAAGCATTATGTTTTTCTAAGGTAAAGTGCACTTGGTGTATGATGGGCCGCGCAACTCGGGTGGGCGGCTGACTCGCCTCTTGGCACTCTTTCTCTCTCTCCTGTTGCCCGAGATTGCGCCACTTTGCATGAAAGAAGAGTAGTCCTGCTAGGCTCTAGGCAGCGTGTAGCCTCTTATTATATAATACCCCCTCCCCCTATTAGCGCGGCAAAAATGCTACAGCCTGTAGGTTGTGTGAAAGCCTTGTAATCTTGGAGTATAAAAAAATAGACAGCTAAGGCCCTCTACAGAGCCCCCCTCTCTCCCTATCTATTAAGGGCCTTCGTCTTTAAAACTACATCCACAGAGACTTTCTTTTCATACTATCCTTAATGAGGCTCTTTATTACTAGTAGAAAGATTGCATAAAGATGCTACTTTCTTAGAGTCATGCTAGGTCCCAGCCACAGCTTGACTGCAGCGTAATATAAAATTACGTCCTGAAAGTCGTACGTTTTCTTATCACCGCACCCATATACTATAACAAGTATAGGGAAGATGAAGATAAAGAAGAAGAGGACAAAGAAGAAGACAAAGAAGAAGAGAACTTTCAAAAGGTCCCTCTTCTCTGCCCTTTCCTTGCCTCCAGCTGGAAAAATATACCACTCTCACTCAGCCCATTCCTCCTTCTCCCGGCCTCTACTCTCGTTCAGTCAAGGCGCTATAAGAAAACCAGCCCAAGAATGAAGTTTCCACCCTCCTCCCCGTCTTCCTCTCCGGCAGCCGCGCCATCGCGCTCGACGACCCCTTTAGCGGGCCACACGCCAAGATCAAGCCGGACGTTAAGGCGCGCGTCACCAGCCGGCTTGACGCCTACTTCCCTAAGCCCGTCAAGGGCGGCAAGGCCGGCAACCGCTCTGGCATATTGCGCATCCTAAAGGACGTCCTCTCCGACATCAAGGGTACCAAGGATATGCCCGTCCGCATCTCCGTCGCCCGCATCGCCGACGGCGAGGCCTACGCCGTCTATACCAGGGCAAGCACATTATCTCCATCAAGCCCAAGACCCTTTTCCTCCACATCGCCCCCAATATGCACTCCCAGGAGAGCATCGCCGGCACCCTGCTTCACGAGCTCTGCCACGCTGCTGACAACAAGGTCGTCGACAAGATGTACGGCAAATTCCGCCTCCAGAAGCTCACACTCGACCAGGCGCTTAACAACGCCGACTCGTATAAGGCCTACGCCCATGACGTCTGGATGGACCTTGGCCCCGACCAGGGACCCCCAGATAGACCGCTTCCCGCGGATTGGTTAGATCCTTGCTAGACAGCTTGATTTTTCAAGAAAAGAAGACTTACATCTTAATTATATTGTTTACAACTGCTTTTAACATGCTAATATATACTATTATAAGTGCTGACCCTTATAGGTGCCAGTATAAAATTTTGGTTAGAGTTAATAAGATAATTAATAATTAAGAGCGACTATCTAAAATATATTTAACTTATTATATCTCTAGTATATTAAGCTTAATATTATATAATATAAAGATACCAAGGTTTATTTATTCGGCTAAAAAGACCAATTATAATTATATAAACTAGGCTATAATAAAGGATTATAAAGGTCTAATAAGTACCCCTATCCTATAGATTAAGAGATACTATCCCCAATATAATCTAAACTTTCCATATATATTTAAATAGGCTAGTTACTCTTTAAATTTATAACTATATATAACGTACGCCTATGCCGTCAGGCCACGGGGCAAAAGATTAGGGCATTAAGAGCAATTCTAACACTTAATATAGGCGTAATAGTGGTATATATAACTTTTCAGGCCACCAATAAGCCATTTATTATACTATACTCCTCCCCCAATTAACTATCCACAACTAATTATAATATAAAGAGTCTCCTTAAGATAAATAAGGCCTTATTTTAAAGATTTTAATTATTAATTTAATCTTTAAAAAGATTATTAATATATAAATTTTTTATATTAATATTTATATAATTTTTATATAATTATATAATAAGTTTCTTATTAATAGTGGGAGTTAAATTAATAATCTTTAAATTATTAATTATATATTTTTAAAGTATAATATATATTTATATTATTAGGTTATAGGGTAAAAGATTAGGATATTAAGAATAATTTTAATATTTAATATAGGTATAATAGTGGTATATATAGCTTTTCAAGCCACTAATAAGCCATTTATTATATACTAATACTAGCTATCGATAATTATACCCTAGATAGGTTAATTTTTTCAAGGTTTAAGTAGATAAAATAGATATATTTTATTAATATTATAGAACTCCTCTTAAACCACTAAAATATAAATCTAAATAATAAAATAAATGGAATAATTATATTAAAAATAGTAATAAAAAAAGGCTTTAACCTAATTATCGATCGACTCCTTCGACACTATAAAGACAGCATCAACACTATATTTTAGGATAACTATACACCACTTATTACTACCATATATTAGGGCTATATAAATATACTTAACCTATTAATTGACCAAAGAGCGGACATAAACCAATACAATGGTTTCGATCGGACGATATTGGTACAAACCATCAAAAACTACAACCTCAACACTATAAAGTCCCTTATAAAATAGCATAATACGGACTTAATTAACAAAACGAACGTCATATCTATGCTTAAAACGGCGATCAAATAGGGTATTTTCACTATCATCAAAAAGCACTTTCAATACTCTAAAGGCAAGCAGGCTTACGTCAATACTGCGTTTGACAACGGCCAGACGCCACTTATGGCTACTGCGCTGCATGGTCACGAAGAAATTCTTGATTTGCTTGTTCACAGCGGAGCGTGTCGAGTATCACGAGTGGTAAGAGGGTACGAAGGCATCACGAGCTGGTCACGAACACGAAAGTGAGTGCAAAACCAGTGATGAATGTGATGAAGAAAGAAGAACTACCTAACTGGGAGCTACGGCGATGGCAGCCGTGATGAGGGCTGGCTAAGTCAGCGGGCAGCGGGCGTGCCTGCCAATAGTAGGTATAATGTCTATTTTAGGCACGTGTAAGTCACGACATGAACTTGAATGGACGTCAGTTTTCATCATGTCGCGACCACTGTGAGTTATACTGTGATTTTTGATCAAAAAGTATGCTCTCATAAATCGGATTTGATTGATAATACACTTTTTTGCTTGATTGGTTGGTTTTCTCCCGTTTCAGCCGGGTCGCGGCGCGTATTGCCACCACTCCCAAACCGGCAGGGTAGCAAGTAGCACGTACCCAGTGTGTGTGCCCCGCAGTCCGGCAGAACGGCCGACTTGTGTTTACTTCCACCCACCAGAAACCGTGCCAATCCAAGCTTCAACCAACAAATTCGACCAAACGCCTTCCCGACCGCCGCCATGTTTGCGACGCTCCCTGATTTCACACCACGAGATGTACGTCCACACACACCGCCATACCCCCCTCGTCTCCGCGGCTCCCATTCAATTCAAACTAACGCACCCTCTCTGCCGCAGTCACACTCGCTATGGTACACGTCCTCTCGGGCGCCCATCCTCGGCGGCCTGCCCGACGGCCCCGGCTCCCAGCCCGGGGGCAACGACTCCTCCAACAACAGCAGCCACGGCCAGCACCAGCACGCGTCCCGACAACGCGGGCACCTCCTCGAGCGGACCGCGCTGGCCCGGCTCGCCGCCGACGAGGCGTACCTCTCGCGGCGGCGCCTCAACGTGCAAAACTACGGCAGCACGTGGCTGAAGCCGCCCGGCATCCCCAAGACGCTGCACCAGATGCGCGAGGAGAAGCGCGAGCAGGAGGAGCACCAGGAGGCCATGCGCCGCGAGCAGCTGGCGCAGGAGCTGGCGGAGGCGGAAGCCGAGGCCGCGGGCGCGGTGGGGGACGGGGAGGACGGTGAGGAGCAGATGGACGATGTGCAGCTCGACGGCGCGCTGGATCTGGACGAGGAGATTCCGGACGCGGATGACGACTTTGCGCTGGGTGGAAGCAGCACCAGCGTAGAAGACGAGGATGACGACGACGACGACGATGAGGACGAGGACGATGATGGTGACGCGCAGGATCAGACGGAGGACGTGAGCGCGGCGGAGGAGGCGATGCGCGAGGAGCGAAGAAACGACATCATGGCTGCGCGGATGCGCATGACCGACGACGCGTTTCGCGAGGCCCTCGTGCGCGGCGACCCCGACGGCGACGACATGTACGGCGGCGGCGAAGAGCTCGACGGGCAGGGACAAGGGCAAATGCTCGACGAGGAAGATTTCGCCGCGCAGAGCTCCCTCCTCGACCACCACCACCACCACCACCGCCCCTCGGGCATGGTCTCCGACGCGGACCTCGGCATGGACGCCAACCTCGACGACGATGTCCCCTCCGCAGACGACGAGGACCACGGCGGCTTCGGCGGCTACGAGCACACGGACTCCGACGCGGCGCTGACCAGCTCCGACCGCGCGGTCGACGACAGCTCCGACGCCGATGCGC
Source organism: Lecanicillium sp. G3 (assembly GCA_037575805.1). NCBI lineage: Eukaryota > Fungi > Ascomycota > Sordariomycetes > Hypocreales > Cordycipitaceae > Lecanicillium > Lecanicillium sp. G3. Next base: position 103,563 of record JAZHPD010000078.1, on the reverse strand, counting down.
CGAACCCGGTGAACGACGACGACGACATTGGCTTCGCGCCCCGCGCCGCGCCGCTGACGGCGCCGCAGTCGCCGACGCTGCAGGGAGGCGGCGGGAGGAGGCACAGGCGCGGGACGGGCGCGTCTGGCCCGCGGTCGAGCATGGACCTGAGCGCGTTTCTGTCGCAGGACGAGAGTTCGTTCATGGACAGCAGTCCTGTGCAGGGGCGGCGCAACATGCGGGGGTGATTCATTACTCTCCGCTGCGTTGAAAAGATGGCATTTCGACAAGAAGAGCATTATACCCCTGTTTTTTTTCTTTTTTAGCGAGTCAATTCATCAAGCATTGCATATGGAGTCATGAGAATGAATAGGCCATCTGATTTATTAATAACGTGTAAAATGTATGTCCCGACAAAGGTCTGAAAGATTAAAGAGTAAAAAGTGCCCTCGCCCATCTAGTAGTATCATAGAGCCGAGTTGTAAAAAAACCGAATCCCCAACGCCAAAAGCCCAACACACAATGCAAGTTATTTCTTCCGCTCCCATCCTTTTCCCTAGCCTCCTTTTAATATATATATATATATATCACTTTCACTTCATTCACCCGTACGCAGGTCGCCCCGCACCCTTCCCATCCCGTCATTCCCTCTTCCCTGTTGCGCCTCGTTCTCGTTGTCCGTCGTTCGGAAGCTCTGCGGTCTTGTGGTGTTGTTGTTTTTCTCGTCGTTTAAAACAACCACACCCACGTGAAGAGCATGATGACCGCCAGGAAAAACAGCAGCCACACCTTCCAAGGAATTCCCGAGCGTTGCGCCATGAGCAGCATGCGATTCATCGTGCCGCGCAGCCGGAGCCGTGTCTGGTCAAATGTATCATTCATCTTATCCGCGAGGGCCGAGGAATCGCGGATTTCGTCGCCGATGGCCACCGTCATCTATATTCGTCAGCACTTCCTTCTTTCTCTCTTCCCCGATCTTTCCCAAGCCGCGCCCCCTTCGAGGTAGCAGTAGAAGTACAGCAAGGCAGGGTTGTGCAACTCACATCCTTTAGCGTCCGCACTTTGCCCAGGATCCCCGCGACCTGCGCGTCGTTCTGGCTCTCCAGCTCGTTCAGCACCGCGTCGCTGTACTGCCCCTTTCCATTCGGCGTCGCGGAGCGGAAACCGCTTCCCCCGGCAGGGCTGCCGCTGTGCTGCGGCCGCTGCTGCCCGTACGCGCTGTAGCTGCTGTAGCCTCCCGGGTTCCCGCCGCCGTAGCTGTTGCCGCCGTTGTAACCGTATCCTCCCGCCGGGCTGCCTCGTCGCCCGGCGCTGTCGCCCGCGCCGCCGCCCGTGTACCCCTCGAACAGGGCGCTGCGCGAGTCGCGCTGGTGAAGGCCGCCGCCGCCGAACCTGCTGTGCGTTTGTCAGCCTCTGTTTTTGTACATCTTCTTCTTGTTGTTCGTTGTCGTAGGCAAGCCGTCGCAAATCGATGGCATTTGCCGCGCCGTCCCCTTTCAAGCTCCTCCCTCGGCCCTGTTTCCATTCGTACCTTTGCGCCATGACGTTTCTTTTCGCTCAGCGTCGTAGATCCCAGCTCCGATACAATAAAAAGGCCGTAAATTCGGATGAAATAGTCGGCAAGAGTTTGAAGAAATGTTCGTGTACACGTCAAAAGGTCAAGGAAAAAAAGTAGAATACAAGGAAAGTTGAGCACGTCAAAAATTAAAATTCCCAGGCGCCACGCCGCCTTATCGATGGGGTACCCTCCCCACCCCTCCCTCCCCTTTAATGGGGGCTGGGGTAGCGTAGGCTGTTCCTTGGCCAGTGGCCACTCACCACCACCGAGCACCCAGCCAGTGTAAAGCCGCCTCAGGGGAACAAACAGGTGGCACCTACAGGCTTCACCCACTGGACTGCCCAAAATGCGTGGCATGCGCACTTTGTACTATTTGCCTGGCATATGAGTGATACTTGCACTGTGCTGAGAAACGTGTCATTTTCATTTCTCTCGTAATGCCTGTGCCGCTAGCAACTGTTCCCTTTTCTGATTCGCCCTCCCACGCTGTCACATGGCGTGGCCGTTGTTAGCGACGGCCATCCTAGCTGAAGAGCAGGTGCTAGAACCACCTAAGTAAAAATATATTCATTATAATAATATAACTTGATTATTCTTTATTATAATCCTTATTTATGTTTTCAATCTATTTTTTATCTGTTTTTATATAATAGATAATAAAACTATTTTTAAATATTTTAAGATATTTTAATATAGTTAATTTATTTAAAATTAAAAATATTTGATTAATCTCATTATATATCTTAATAAATATAATACTAAATACTAATCTTTAATTATAACTTTATTTTAATTAACTTGTATAGTTGGTTAGCTCTCGGACGAGATGGGCGCTTTGCCAAGCAAGTCGTCAGGGTTGGACATCTGTTTCACACCAATCGCGTCTTATTAAAAACTAGATGTTCCCTCGTCAATCAACATGTATGTAATGAATAGTGAATGCACATATTAAAGCGCTGCTGCGTCAGTGAACGCAACTTCGTGCTCCCGTCGTGCTCCTGTCGTGCTCCTGTCGTGCTCCCGCCTGCATCGTCGCTTATCACAGCTTCTCAAGATGTTACTGCTGGCAAAAGAAAGAAAGGGATTATTAGCACCACCACACCCGAGTTCTGCAAGCTAGCAAAGACGAAGAAACTAGGCCGCAACGCTGGCCCTGGGCAGCAGGCTCTCGTCATACCCGACACAGACGTAGACGCCATACAACAGCGCCTGGCAATCATCGTCGACGTCCGGATTCCACTTGTAAAGGTCATCGAGCGAAACGCCGTGGGCGGCCGCTACGTCGTAGCACGCGTCGCCGCTCTTGTCCATGTAGGACTTGTCGCAACTTTCGTCATGCGCTCCGGCCTTGTCGGCGAGGATATATGTGGCGGCGCGGTATCCTCGCCAGTGCTTATGGTACGCCTCTGTACCGCCACCACCATCACCATCACCACTCCAATGCAGCGTGAATAGTCGGGTCTTGTCCGCCAGGGCCCCCTCGTAAGACAACCAGCCCCTGGGCACCAAGTACACAAAGCGGCCCGGCAGTGGCGTTCCGATCATGGGCATGGCGTACAGCAGAGCAAAGAATACGCCGTGTATAAGCGGGGTGGTAGTGACATGGCGTGGGTTAGGGAACTGCTCGAGGCCACGGGTAAAGGCGGCGATATCGGCGCGCAAGGAAACGGCATGTGCTTGGTCGACGAAAAGCACGTCTTATAATACGCCCACAAGGCGGCGGGTGTCATGGCGGACGTGGTGAGTTGGGCTCTGCGGTCGAGGTATTATGGGGACGGGACCACGTGAGAGAAGCGTTATTAAAGCCTTGCTGGGCGATATAGCGTGCGTTTCGAAACAACGGGGGGTTGGTATATCTTATACGTGTCTGTGTCCATGGTTGTCATCATCATCGAAATTATGTGAACTATATAGCTCAATCAGCCCTTCTTCGAGATACGCGTCGTCCTATATTATCTCCTTCACGCCGTGCCAAAACGTCTCGTGCGCGGCGATGGCGAGGAACACGTCAATATTGGGCGAGCTCGCGGATAAGAAGACACCTGCGCTGCGCAGAGAAGCAACGGCCACGCAGGTAGATGAGGCAAGGCATAAGGTTTTGATAATCAAGTTGGGGGCGATAAGTTCAGGGGGAGGTTAGCGAGGAAGAGATAGGGGGATGGTGATATCATGGCTATTGGTCGATAGATGACGTTGGTTGAGATATTGCGTGCAGACGATCAAACTAGTAAATAAATACCATTAAACACAAGACTAGATGCCTAGAGAAAACGCATATCTCGAGTTTCTTATCCGTGATCGGGCTACTTGATTGTACGAAGTGACTTCATTGCAACGCAATCATCACTTTTGATTGCGCTTTGTTTCGTATGTGCCTTGTTGATCTATATACATTGCGCCGAAGTCGGTTCATTATGGCTAAGAATTCCTACTGCGTGTACTTCTCTATGCAGTTTGAAATGTAAATGAGTGTATAAGTGTATAGTTTCTTGCCTGCGATCAGAGTGGTACCGAATTGGGCGGAGCCGCTGGATTGTCTATTAGGTGCGGAGGCCGTGCCATGCCTCCCTTCGTATGTAGCTAGTCATGTCGTTAAGTAAGCCACTAAGATAGTGGATTACCAACCATCGACTACGGATTCTGCTATGCTCATAAGTGCCATGCTATACACTACGCCAGGTGCCGAGCTTCCCTAACATCAGATTAATTACCGCATCACCAACCTCACCCGCGGGGCTATGAACTCCTGTTGAGTGTAATTCTTGGTACATCCTGATAATTACCATAGTCGTGAAATGTAAAGTAGTGGAGGAACGTAACGTTTCTGCACGGTTTCATGCACTTAGGTGGACCGACTCAAGCCCAACGACCGCCCTTCTTGCGAACTCGACAGTTCCTAGTAACCATCATGCCTGCCCAATACTGACCTTAACTACTCTCGTCTCCCTTTTTTAACTTAGCTACGCCGAACGTGCTGTGAAACCTATAGAAATCAATGAAGAAGCTCTACTAGCTCTACTATGTTAATTGTTGTTGATTGTACGTCACTATTATCATAGTTCTCCAGTGGAAAGGATTTTCCCGGGGAATTTCTGAATGAATACCTGTAAGTCCTTCGGCTCAGCCAGTGATGCCCTGAAAAGACCTGAGTCCTGGACTGGGTTGCTCGACTGAATGGAAGCGCATGATTCGTGCAGTCGATAAAAAGGCCATCCATCATATAATGACCGTGGAATAGAAAATCATGTCAAGGAAAAGATGATGAAACGGTAACGGGTGGCTGGAACAATCCGGTCTATTCTTGAGACGGTTTTTCGGCAGATGGAACCATAGTAACGGCTCGACCGCCCTGTAAAAAGAAAAGAGCTGATGAACCGGTATGCATACAGCAGCTTGATGTGATGGGCTGTATCGTGACATTGAGTTCGAAATGTCAGATATGAACTATCAGATTTGACGAGAGGTTTGGGCTCTGTACAGGAGACTCACAGCCGAGCAATGTCTAAGCTGTGTTGTTGAGAATGCTGGTAGAGCTGAAAACCCCCTGTCCTTGTCTTGTCTATGGGACGATACATGGAGGATATCAGCCATTGATTTAGGAATTCTTTGCCGTTCCTTCGGCACATTCCCGATGTAATGTAACGTTGTCCTGGTCGCACTATTTAAGGATCCGACTTGCCCGCCTACAAGATGCCGTATCGTCACCAACCAAAAACATCAACAACATCAAACCAGTTTTACCTGTCGAGCACACCATCGCCAAACAAAATGAAGCAATTCGCTGCCCTCGTTACCACCCTTCTGAGCCTCGGTCTAACGGCGGAATCAGCGTCAGTGGCGCTGGAAGAGCGACAGACTGGGTTCTGCCCTTGCCCCGGAACCATTGGAAACGGGGTCAACTGCTGCCCTAACGGCCAGACCGAATGGACGCTTCCTCCTCCTACAGTTCGCCCTGCCCAGCGGACTCGCTGCCAAAACGGAAACGGCGCTGGAGTACCGAAGTGCAACCCTTGCAGCTACAACGACGACTGCAACGTGTACACTGGCGGATATCCTCTGACTTGCAACAACGGTTATGATGGGGAATATTATTACCCCGACACAGTTCAGTGTAAGCGCAGGAACTCCAACGACAACTGGGCATTCAGCTAGATGCGGATGATCCTGCTGTGTGCACGCTGCTATTCTTTAGGTAGCCTTGGTCGTTGTATGGAGTTCTCTACCAGAGTTTAATCTCGGCCGACCATTGGCGGGTTTTTTACATTACATGTCGTTATATATATTAGTTATAGCTAAATATATAACACTGTCCATTTAGCAGCTGCCGGAAGGGCCCCGTTCCCGCCTCTGAACCAATCACCGTGAAACGCCCGCCCTTACTCAATCAGTGTCTGCTGGAACGGGGCGCGGTTCGCGTCTTTTCGCCCAATCATTAACCATGCTGACTGCTCACGTTATTTTGGGAATAAAGCATGTTTCCCCCAAATAACCACATTAAGTGTGCAAGCCATGTCCTAAGTCACTCAAAATAAGTATTACAAACGAAAGTAGCCTAAGGCAGCCGGGGAGGCGGCCCGAGATAAAGCCAGGCGAGCGCTTATAAATTACTTGATTGAAACATTTATAAATCACTATATTAATTCTTCAAGAATAGAACGTAAAAAAAAGTAATATAGACCATTTTAGTATTGTTTTTGTCGCTCTAGTAATAATTTTCAAGAAGATCGCTTTAAAACAAAATACTCTACAAACAACGCTCAAGTTGCAGCTCCGAGTCTAAAAATACCTTCACGTCCCCACGCAATACCTCCAAGATAGATACATAGCCCCCATGCCGCTGCACCATAACCATCACTCCCTCGGCCCATAGCACCACATCTGCCCGGGCCTGTCCGGTGCCGTCAGGTACGTCTCGAGCGGGTGTCTCTCGCAGTTTCTGCGGACCCAGAGCGACAGGAGGCCATAATTGCCCATGAGGCGCACCTCGTACGCGCCTTCGCACCGCGCGCCGGGCAGCGCGTCCAAAACTTTGACTTTGACTCGTGACAAGTCCGTGTCCGTGCCCGCGTCGGCGTCGGCGGCGTTGTCGTTCCCACTGTTTCGAGGACGCTGTGCCTTGGGCAGGCCTACCCTAGATCGAGCTCGCCAGATGGCATCAAGCCGTAACACCGTCTCCTCGTCGAGGATAATGCCAAAAACGTAGCGCATGTCTCCTCCGCGGGCACATCCATCCCTCTTGCGAATCCATTTCCGAAACGCATGCCGCGCGGCGCTCTCAGTGGTGGGCTTGCCCGTACCGCACACCTGCACTTCTTCATGCACATACCGCGCCCATATCTCTTCCGCCAGCTTCAGCCGCGCGCACCCCGGCTTGCACATTATCCTGTCGTCCCCGTTCCCCGGAAGGTCGATCGGCGAGTGCTGCCGTCTCTGGAAGTACGCGGGCCGGGCGCCCAGGCTGCGGCGGATGGCGTCGTCGATGCACGCGAGGGCGTTGATGAAGGGGCCCCGCGGGAGGGTGTACTCGGCGCGGAGCACGGTGAGGCCCCATTCCGGCAGCGCGAGATGCGGCTTCAACTGGCCGTTTACCGTATTGAGGATGAGGGTGCGCGCGAGGAACCACCTCATGGCCGTGTTGAGAGCCGCGCTGGGGTCGGCCCACGGTGGAAGGCGCGCGTCGCAGGGTTCAAATGTTTGCTCGTGTTGCCTTGCGACGCTGCGCACAAGTTCGAAGACGGCGGATGTGTGGCTGTTATAATAGGGCTCCGAGTTGATTTGGGCCATGGCTGCGGGTAAAGAGAGGAAGATGATGAAGACGATGCAGGATAAACGGCTACCGAGGGATAAAGTGACGCACAAAAGGCGATGTTGCTACGTTACAAAATGGGCTTCTCATCAACAAGTCAGTGGCAGGTCATCAGGTGTTAGTTCCATACAGAAAATGAGGCAGGCACGCTCCATGCAACGACGTGAATGGCAATGTAGTTGTTATTTTTTGTCCTTGAAAATCTGTCCGTGGCGCGAAACCATGAAAGTGGCCGCTGCCCAAAACATATTCATAACTCGTATGCTTCCAGCTAAGCATCATTGACTATATTATTCTTTTTTGTTTTGTTGCTGCGTGCAGTGCAGTGCAGTTGTTCTGCACCGTGTATCATGCAAGAAACAGGAAAACCAATGCTCCCCCAAAACCGGCACACCGCCATCCAATGACTCGTTGTGTCATTTTTTATCCCGCCACTGCATCATGTAGCCGTTAAAGGATGCAAAAAAAGGGGACTAAAAGAGTCCCTCTGCATTGTTTATTTAACCAGACATCTCGGTGTCCTGGGCAGGAGGCTCAAAGTCGTCGTCGTCCTCATCGTCGTCGTCGTCGGCGGGGTTCTCGGCGGCGGCTTTGGCAAAGTCAATCTTGGCGCCGCGGGTTCGGCGGCCGCCCTCGACAATGTTGTCCAGGTCGACCTCGTCAGCGCCGTCCTCGACGTCTTCGGCTGATTAGCCAGTTAGTAAAAGCAATTCACGTCGTTCCGCTTGTTGCGGTCTGTCGTACCTCCGTCGTTCTATGACCGTGAGTGTTAGCAAGCTTGTTCGTCTGAGAAGAATGGCGCGTTTGTTCACGTACCTCGCCCTCGAAGTCGTCGTCATCCGAGTCGTCCTCCTCATCGTCGTCGTCGTCGTCGTCATCCTCGTCCATCTGGGCGTCGTCGTGCACGCGCTCGGCGGCCTTGCCCTTGCCCTTGTCCTCGGCGAAGCCAGCGCCGGTGGCGGGGTCGTTGGGGAGAGTGGCACCGTTGTCAGCCATTGTGAGAGGGAATTGATCTATTGGTGAGAACAAAAAAATGCGTGTATTTGTTCGTAGAGAAACCGTAGGCTTTAGATTTGGGGGAAAAAAAAGGGAGAAGAAAGCTGGATGGAGAGGGAGCTGGCAAACGCGAAAGAAGCGGACTAATAGACGCCCTGGGCAAATGGGCCTTTAAGTGCCGTCTGGGAAACTGAGAAAAAGCAGCAGATCCAGCAGCTCATCGGCCTCTCAGCGCATCTGTTTGCTGTGTCCCGCACCTGCGTAGCAACGACGCTAACCCGACCGGGACAATGAGCTGCTGGGAGCTCCAGCTGCACGTGACGAGATCACTCCCTGCAGTTACTTGCGAGGTACATCGACCTTGCATAGAGAGGAGAGGCGGGAGAGCAAATGATGAAACATAAAAAAAAAGACTCAATGTGAATGGTGGACCTGCTTCATTGACCGCTGGAAATGTCATTTCGACCCAAGGTCCGAAAAAATGCATCGCCATTCCAACCAACAAGGTGGAAGCGGACCATGCCCCGACTCTGCATTCAATAGCACTAGAGAAGAGAGAATGGAAAGGCAACTCAAAAAGTCATAAATAAAGGGGGAATAATCATCAGGCGCCAAAAAAACACAATGCTGTTATTATATATCTCTTTGGTGTATTCGACTATTTCTCCGGTCCGCCGCCACCGCTAACGACGACGAAGAGCACAATCGCAAGAACCCACCAGTACCTATAGCCATCAAGTTAGCATCTCTCCGCAGCACGTAGCAGCTTCGCAATGGGGCAGCATACTTTTGCAGCAGCGTCTTCTCCTGCGGCTCCTCCCTCTTGCCCTCCGGCGACAGCACGACGGGCTTGTTGAGCGCCGGCTGCTGGCCGCGCGTCTCGGGCAGAATCACCGCCTTGGGCCCAAAGTCGCGCGTGTGCCCGGCATCAATCTGCACGCCCTTGAGCGCCGCGCTGACGACCTCGCCCGCCGCGTCGACCGACACCAGGAAGTTGGGCGAGAACCCCTTGCTGAAATTGTCCACCGAGGCGACCGTCGTGCCCGAGGCCCAGCGCCCGGAGGCGGCGTCGTAGGCGCCCACGCGGACCGTCTCCGTGTCGTCGGGCAGGTCGGGCGCCTCGTAGGTCAGCACCGTGGCCGACGAGGGCGTCGCGACGTCGTAGGCGATTTCGGCGAGGGGACTGGGCTTCCCGTTGGCCTCGACGGGCTGCATGTAGATGTGGGCGGTGCGCGGCGAGGCGGCGACCAGCGTGGCCGCGCAGAGGGCCGACAAGAGTGCCGTGAGGCGCATGGCTGGAGAGACGAGGCTCGTGGAGGGGAGATCAAGGGAGAAAAGGAAAATAAACTCGTTTTGGCGGAGTTTTGGTTATTTCTCGTGGGTCAATCGGAAACTCGCGGTCGGGCGTCGTGGGTCTCGGGTTGAATGGGCGGACGCGCGCAATACAGAAAGGTTCTTGAGAATATGAGTATGAAGCTTTGGGTGTGCGGGATGTCTGTCCAAGTGGCTCGGCCGCAAAGTGTGGCGGCAAAAAGTGGCTTGAGCGCGCAGTGCCTGTAGACTGCCTGTGACTGCCTCTCTTATTAGTTACAGGCCATAGGCAACTACTTGCTATAACTAAGTGCTGTGGCAGTCTTCTCCAGTGGGTGTGGTGTGGCCTGGCGTGGCGTGGCGTGGTGTGGCGCGGCGCGCCTATTTGCTCCTGGTGTCGATAAAAGTCCCCCCGGTGGCCCGAGGCACAGCCCATCGTACGGCAAACACAATACGAGCCAACGTCAATGCCCGACAGATCTGTGCCAGATTGCGCACCGAGGAACTAACCTTGGAATCCGACCGGCTTGCTCCATTTATTGAGCTTGCCGCACCTCCACTGCCGACGGTTCTCTGTTCTTTCCTTCTACTCTTCCTCCGCTGCTTTAGTTTTCCTTCTACTGCATCTTGGGCAAAGTTTCGTCGGATGGCTCCTTGGTGGTGTATCGCATAAGCTTCTTCGCTGCACTCCAAAACCAAACTATTGCTTTCCCTGCATTTCGATATTTGCTCACTCGCATTTCGTAGACTAATGGCGGCTGCCGTCCGCTCCGTCCCGTATATACACCTGTACGTACATATTATGGCATTACTTCGAATCGGATCTTGCATGGTACGGTAGTATGGCCCTGTAGCCAGGCCGGTTCGCAGCTCTGCCGCCCACCGTTTCAAAAGTGACACGGGCTCGTCTGCCCGGCAGAAATTCAACCTCGTGGTTATTGATCCAGTGACTGTTGCAGATGAATGCACCGGCAGTGCATCTGCGGCTGCTGCAGCCGCTCGCGGATCGCCACGCATTCTCCTCCAGCCGTATCGACGTCTCCAGAATCGAGTCCATGAGTGCATTATCCCAGATGCCCTCGCGGCGGGGCCAAGCTTTGATGAGCTGCAGAAACTCGCGACGAGTAGCACGGTCGCGGCGACCGTGACCGCACCAGAGCAGGCACTCGACGACCGACATGTTAAAGGAAATGACGGGCCGTGTTGGCGTCGCACCAATGTCATCGCCGCCCAGCACGTCGAAAAGCTCCTTGGCCAGAGCCAACACGTTTCGAAACCAGGGAAGAAGAGCGTCCCAGGCCACTTCGCCCTCGTATATGTTGACCTTGAGACAGATTTGCATACCGTGCCAGTGTATGTGCAGCGTGAGCATGCTTTCCGCATCTGCGGAACCTGGCTTCGATGACACACGGAGCGTGTCAAATTTGAGCTTCCATCGCTGCAGCTCGACCGGGTACGCATGGCGCATGTCCGTTTCGGGCAGGGCCTTGGGGTCGCGCAGCGGCAGGCCCGCGCTGCCAGAGGCCAATTAGCGACGTGAGGATCGGTTGAAATTCGTGGTGGCATCCGTGGCGGAGCTGAATGGGATATCCGAGCATCTCGGTGGAGCCCAGGGAGCGCTCCAAGCCGGTATAGCGACTTGCTTCAATCGGTTGCCAAGCTGCAACTCAAAGTGCGCTATGATTGTGCTTATAGAGTCGGCATTTAGCATGCCAGCGTGGCGCGGAGCTGGCTATCTGTGCATTTCCCAGAGACGCCCTGATGGAAGAGCTTGATACCGCTGGCGGCGTGCATGACGGAGGAGCAGGTCGCCTTGCACGGTGCAGAATGCGGTCAATAGAAGGATGGCGAGCAGCAGCGTCTCTTGCTCGGCAGGAGCGAAGTGGTTTCGCCGAGTGAGGGCTATGACGTGCTGGATAGAGGCCGTGTAATGCGTCATGGCCAGTTTCTCATGTCTGAATCTACGATATGTCTCTACGGCTTGCTCCGGCTGCTGCGACTGGTGCAGCGCCGCGCGGGCAATACTGGCGTGCCATATGGCCGGCTGCACCTGGCAGGCCCGTAGAACGTCGACGGACCAGAAGCCGTGGTCAAAGCCGCCGGCGACCAGCTTGCTGATTCGAAAGCGAAGGGCGTCGAACATGGCCATGTCGGACAGGTGAACCTTGACGTCCCGTGGGACCAAGTGCTGTACGGGGCCAGATCGCCCGCAGCGCATCAGGCACAGTTGAGTCTGCAAAAGGCGATGGAGCCACGGCCGACGCCTGGTCCGCCAACAGCGGTATCTCTGATGACCATGTCGATGTCGGTGCCGTTGTTGTGGCGGGCCACGATTCGGGGCCAGAAGATGCAGGCTTGTCTGCCGGCAGCTTGTCATAGCCTTCGCAGACCCTCCCACCTGAAGCGCAGCGCATGCATGCCGGCTTCACCTCGTCACATTTTACACGGCGTCTCCTACAAGCGCAGCGGAGAAGCAAAGCAGGGCAGCGTCAGCGGGAGCAGTGATTCGACGTGCGCTCGAGGTGGTGGAGCGGCAGCGGAGGCAGAAGCCGAGCTGGCAGGCAGATCAGTGGCCACTCACCGACAAGTGAGGCAACCGGTCCTGGTCTTGGGGGCCCAAGTCCTTTGACGTTGACGCAGATGCGTGGGCTGGGTGCCGGTACTGTCACTGTTACTGCTACTGAGACTTGGACCAGGCACACCAGAACGGGCCGGATCAGCAGGATCAGTAGGATGAGCAGGATTGGCAGCTTGCGAGGATGCCTTGGCGGCGTGCTGGCCTGCGAGATGAGCCGGGCAGGCAGTATTTCGCGGGCCTTTGGGGCTAGGACGCGGTCATGTCCCTGCATCGTCCTGACACAAAACTCTATTTGCGCTGCTGGTGTGCAGGTTTGCAGGCCGACGGGTAGGCGGGGGAGGAGTAGAGGAGGGCGAGGTGACAGACGTGCACATGTTGTCCAAGGCTGTCGAGCCTGGATGGGCCGAAGATTGCAAGCTGCCTGGCTGAAGGGTGCGTGTGCGAGTGTCTGTGGCAGCTTGGATTGGCTTGGACTGGCTTGGACTGGCTTGGATTGGGTGGGCGGAGACCCGGAAGTGCGGTACAAGGTACAAGGTAGATTACCCAGGTAATTACATTAAACTAGTTAGTGCATAAAGTTGTACAGCTGGGACTGTACCTGTGCACTAACTGCAAGTTAACTTAGTACAAGACGGTCCTGGCTTTTAGGCTGTGGCTAGCGTGTTACAGCATGAGATGTGCAGATTCGCAGTACTTGCACCGAGTACAGGTATTCAGGTACTACAGGTAACTATGCAGAGCGCTGTGCAGCACGTGACTTGGCAGGCTCCAAAGCAAAGGGAGCTCTGGGATGTGGGCTGCAGGTTGCGGGTTGCGGGTTGCGGGCTGTTGGCCGCCGACCAAGAGCCCAGAGCTTGTACTTGCGTGTTGGTGTTGGCTTTGCCCACGCCTCTTTGTACCTGCCAATAATAATAGTACCTCCCGTGCCGAAACTACCGTAAATACCCAATACTCACTTACTGTTGCTTGGTGGCACAAAAGGCTTAGAACCGTCTTGGAAATAGGCGTAACTACTCTCGCTTCCTATTGCCTGTCCCTGTCTGTGCCTGAAATAGCAGCATCAGCGGGCACCTGCAACGGCCAGTAGCTACTAACCCGACAAGGTAGCGACCAGCAGCCCAGCCCAGCCCAGCTCACCCAGCTGCCAGGCCACGGCCAGTCGCGGGCGCGTTTGCCCGGCTCCAGTCTCCCAATCTAACTTTGACGCCATTCGCAAATTACCACTCCCAATATCCAATTCCCCGATACACTGGGACCACGCACCCATCTCCTTCTCCTTGCCAGCCTTACCAACATCTTGTCGCGGAGACATTTTCTACAGAGTACTCGCGTGAACAAACACGGGCCCGGGACGCGACAGCCCGACACCGTACTCCAATTGATGCGTCCTCACCACCGCCACCACCTCTCGCTTCTGCGCACCGTCGCCTTGATCTATGCACACTCAAATATTTCCCATCTCGCCCAGCTCAATTGTTTCAGTCTGGCTCGGACCCACCACCTCTTGTCCGGCGGAGCAATACTTGTATGTTTCCAAAAATACGCAAGGGCCGCCCACTCAATAACCGTTGCACGCATGCACCAAGGCAAGGCACGCTTCCAGCCCTCTCGGAGAGTCGCATAGCGCCGTCCCAGCTGACGGCTGCCCCGCGGCCTCTATGCTGTCCGCAAACTTGCCCACGTCTTATTTTGCTTTGCCCACTTGCTGCCCGCACGTTGGTCGCACCGTACCTGCCCCCAAGGCCGGAAGAGAAAAGGCCATGGAACTTCATTGGGCTCGCCGCAGAGTCTAATAGTCACTAGCTGGGCAGATGGGTCCTCGCTACCGACTACTGCTCGGATGCGCCTTGCCTCGGGGCACGGCCTCCGCTGGGCATGGTTCTGGCGTCAGGAGAGAATGTCCCTTGATTAGCCTCTTCCTCATCAGCCGTCAGCCCGGAGCTGAACTGGCTGCTGAGCTGCCTGGCTGGCAGACAGGCAGGTAGAATAGAATGACATCCTTTGCGCCTGTCGAACGGTCGGTCGCGCACTCCCAACTGCTAGTCTGCTCTGGGACCACCACCACCATCCCCTCGCCGGCAAATCGCCCGCAATTAACTACTTCTGCATCAGAGGCTTGGCAGAGTCCCAAACTCTAGCCAGATTTAGTATTGCCACTTTGTTCCTGCCTGTGTCGAAATGGGGGCCCGAGATGGAAGCGGGGCCCGACACCACCACTCTGCCGCTGTCAATGCGCCGTTTGGGTTTGCGAGCCTGTTCCTGGGAACAGACTGCGCCTGAGGTGTGGTGTGGGCCTCGGTGGTGAACTGTGACTGGTGATCTACGCCTGATGCTGGTGCCGGTGCTGGTGCTCGTCAACAAACTGAGAACTCGTTCTATTGCCCTCGTCTCGAAGCAAGCGCTCGCGCTCACGCTCAAGCTTCCACATCCACCTGGCTCCTCGGCGTGCCCTTCGCGAGTGGCCTAATCCATCTCTCTGCTATGCTTGGACGAGGCCCCGGCGAGTTGATGTCCGTATCCATGCTTGGATCGTGCCCTCTCTATGCCCGTGGCCCTGCCCGTGGCCTGGCTGATGGTCTTGTCCGTGGCCTTGCTCGCCGCCTGGCCCAAAAACATATAAACCATTTCGCTTTCCCTCTTCATGCATCTAATCCTCATCAGCATCTGCATCAACGCTCAGAAGCAAAGCTCAGCGTTCGCAGCTTCGTTTACCTTCTTCCTTCTCCCATTCGTTCTACCCGGCCTTCTTGGCCTCACCCACGAGTCTCTTACATCCCGACAGACCTAGCGCCACTTGCAAGAGATCGACTGCCATGGCTCCTGCCCGCAGCGTTCTCGCGGTTGCGCTTGCGGCCCTGCTCGGTGGAGTGGCCAACGCCTCTTACACCGAACAGCCCGCTTGCCCCAAGCCGTTCACACCCTTCCAGTGCGCCGGCTGTGTCGCTCCCAAGAATGGCACCGACGCTTTCGACTTCCGCTCTGGCGCCGACCAGAACACCATGACTGTCGCCAAGTGTACCGCTATCTGCAAAGGTAAGTCGCGTCAAGATGCCTCTGGTCCAATCATCAGCCCTCTAACAACTCTCCAGGTAACTCGTTCCGCTATGCCGCTCTCACCTATTACGGCGTCTGCTACTGCGGCAACGTCCAGGCTGGCCAGCAGGTTCATGTCAACGAGTGTAACATGAAGTGCAGTGGTGATCCCTCCGAGTCTTGTGGTGGTGCCAACGCCTTCTCAGTCTGGGAGGATCCTACCTTCTCCAAGACTGCTGAGCAGGCCACCGTCGCGGACTACAAGTCTCAGGGCTGCTACACTGACAGTTCCCGCAAGGAGCGCGCTCTAGGCCACCCCACCGGCGTTGACGGCGGTGTCACTCCCGACAAATGTATCTCTGCTTGCAAGTCTCGTGGTTTCGCTTACGCCGGTCTCGAGTACGGCGGCGAATGTTGGTGCGACTCTTTCCTCTCTTCTTACGCTACCAAGGCCCCCGAGGGCGAGTGCAACAAGCCTTGTGCTGGTGACAGCTCCAAGACCTGCGGTGGTGACCAGCGCATCAACATCTACCACGCTTCTGACCTTGGTTCATCTGAGCCTTGCACGGCCGGTCCCAACCCTCCTCCGCCGCCGTCGTCGACGAGCACCAATCCTCCTCCTCCCCCGCCGTCGTCGACGAGCACCAACTCTCCTGCTCCTCCCCCGCCGTCGTCGACGAGCACCAACCCTCCGCCGCCGCCGCCGTCGTCGACAAGCACCAATTCTCCTGCTCCTCCCCCGCCGTCGTCGACGAGCACCAACCCCCCTCCTCCTCCTCCCACGACTACTTGCCAACCTGGCTATGCCAGCTGTACGATTAAGCCTGGCGGAACCTGCCCTCCCGATATTGAGAACACCTGCACTCTTACACAGTCTTCTACTCGCCTTCCCCCTCCGCCGCCGCCATCGAGCAGCACCAACCCTCCTCCTCCTCCCCCGCCGTCGTCGACGAGCACCAATTCTCCTGCTCCCCCACCGCCATCGAGCAGCACCAACCCTCCTCCTCCTCCCCCGCCGTCGTCGACGAGCACCAATTCTCCTGCTCCCCCACCGCCATCGAGCAGCACCAACCCTCCTCCTCCCCCCCCGCCGTCGTCGACGAGCACCAATTCTCCTGCTCCTCCCCCGCCGTCATCGACGAGCACCAATTCTCCTGCTCCCCCACCGCCATCGAGCAGCACCAACCCTCCTCCTCCTCCCCCGCCGTCGTCGACGAGCACCAACCCCCCTCCTCCTCCTCCCACGACTACTTGCCAACCTGGTTACGCCAGTTGTACTATTAAGCCTGGCGGAACCTGCCCTCCTGATGTTGAGAACACCTGCACTCCTACACAGTCTTCTACTCCCCCTCCCCCTCCGCCGCCGCCGTCGAGCAGCACCAACCCTCCTCCTCCTCCCACGACTACTTGCCAACCGGGCTACGCCAGTTGTACTATTAAGCCTGGAGGAACCTGCCCTCCTGATATTGAGAACATCTGCACTCCTACACAGTCTTCTACTCCCCCTCCCCCTCCCCCTCCGCCGCCGTCGTCGACCAGCACCAACTCTCCTCCTCCACCGCCGCCGTCGAGCAGCACCAACCCTCCTCCCCCGCCGCCGTCGAGCAGCACCAACCCTCCTCCTCCCCCGCCGCCGTCGAGCAGCACCAACCCTCCTCCCCCGCCGCCGTCGAGCAGCACCAACCCTCCTCCTCCCCCGCCGTCATCGACGAGCACCAACCCTCCTCCTCCCCCGCCGCCGTCGAGCAGCACCAACCCTCCTCCTCCCCCGCCGCCGTCGAGCAGCACCAACCCTCCTCCTCCCCCGCCGTCGTCGAGTAGCACCAACCCTCCTCCTCCCCCGCCGTCGTCGACGAGCACCAACTCTCCTCCTCCACCGCCGCCATCGAGCAGCACCAACCCTCCTCCTCCCCCGCCGTCGTCGACGAGCACCAACTCTCCTCCTCCACCGCCGCCATCGAGCAGCACCAACCCTCCTCCTCCACCGCCGCCATCGAGCAGCACCAACCCTCCTCCTCCACCGCCGCCATCGAGCAGCACCAACCCTCCTCCTCCCCCGCCGCCGTCGAGCAGCACCAACCCTCCTCCTCCACCGCCGCCATCGAGCAGCACCAACCCTCCTCCTCCTCCTCCTCCTACGACCACCACGCCTCCTCCTCCTCCTCCTTCTTCCACCACTACTTGCCAGCCGGGCTCCGCCAGCTGCACCGACACTCCCGGCGGTCCCAAGACCTGCCCTACTGGTCCCAACAATACCTGCACTCCTACGCAGCCTCCCCCTCCCCCTCCTCCTCCTACGACCACCACGCCTCCTCCTCCTCCTCCTCCTCCTCCTACGACCACCACGCCTCCTCCTCCTCCCCCTCCTCCGCCTACGACTACCACGCCTCCCCCTCCTCCCCCTCCTCCTCCTACGACCACACCTCCTCCTCCTCCTCCTCCCACGACAACTTCATCTTTCAGTACTTCCACTCTGTGCCCCACCGAGGTCCCTGTTGGTCCTTGCCCCAACAAGGTTGGAAACTGGTGCCCCAAGCCCGAACCGGAATGGAAAGACTCTCAGTCCTGCTACAGTGCGGCTGTTGTTTGCTCGAGCCAAGTTAAGGAGTGCTTCACGAATGCTGGCACCGGCAACACCGCTGGCTGCTTCGACTTCGCTAACCGCTGCACTGCTGTCATCCAATGCTGCAAGACCTGCTCTCTGAACCAGGGCCAGAACGGCCAGTGCACCAAGCATAACTGCCTGCCCAACGAGCCTCAGCCTTCGGTCACCGTCACCTACGGTGTCTGCACCTCGACTCCTACCACAGTCATTCCTCCTCCTACCACGGTCATTCCTCCTCCTACCACAGTCATTCCTCCTCCTCCCACGACCGTCAGCTCTACTTCCACCACGCCCACGCCGACTGCCTGCCCTCCAAACCCCAACCCTAAGACCATTTGCAAGGAGGGCTCTAGCTGGTTCCACAAGTTCGGTCCTGGCAACCCGGTTTGCGGTGTTCCACTGCCCGTGGTTACTTGCAGCGGTACCTCCACCGGTGGCAAGAAGTCTGCCAAGCTGCACAGCCGCTCTGAACTTGAGGGCCGCACCTTCGGTCTCATCGGCGACATCCTGGGTGGTCACGGTGGCGGTGCCAGCAACGTGTGCACGGCCGCTTGCCAACAGCAGCTCGACGCTTGTAAGGCCGCTCCCTGGACTGGCTGCCTCTTCCACAAGAAGGGCCTCCGCTCCCTCACTGGTGAGAGCGAGCAGTCCCCCGCTGAGGACGGCAAGACCCAGCACGAGAAGCGTACCTTCGGTCTCATCAAGGACATCATTTGCAAGAAGCAGTACGCCGCCTGTACCGCTGCCAACCAGAACGTTCCCAACGTTCCTTGCAATCCCAAGTGCCCTTAAATTGGAAATGAAGAAAGAAAAAAAGTGTGAAGGCCTCCCAGCACTAGGCTGCCTGGCATGGAGCTCAGATTGATATGAGTCTTTGGACGATTGCTGCTTTCTGTAATAAGTTTCATTTACTTTCCTTAATTATTTATAAATGCATTGTTTTCAATTTTACGTTTATCTTAATTAACTGTGCCTTGTGCTGAGAACATCCGCATAAGAAGACTTCTTGACCAACACCAGACCTGGCACCACCAATCGGACTACAGTTGGACCTCCCGATTTGGCAGTTGGCAAAACTGGGCGATAAGTGGGCTCGAGTATGCACATCTATCTGATTGTGAATGTTGTAAGTCCTTTACCCTCGCCGAAAGGGTTCTAGAATATCACTCCGCATTTATATCACTCCGCATTTTTCCACATTTTACATGGTCCTTTTGATAAATGATTTTACTATATAGAGTAGATACACATTTGTTGAGTATGTAGTAGGTGTGATAGGTGGAATTGTAGCTAGTCTCTTGTATCCTTATGGTTGGGCTGAAGTGGCGCTGTAGTCCAAAAAGCGCCCCCGTAAATCATGGGTTCCTGTTGTGTAGAATGAATATTTTCTTGTTAAAACTCCAGCAATTAACTACGCAAGTTGTTTATGACACTACTTTCACCGATAACGCGAAGAGAGACATCTAGCATGTAATGACGACGTCTTTTTCTTTACCATCCAAGCTCTTTCCCCCCCAATCCCAATCATCTTTTCTATGTAGATAAAGTAGCAATTCTATATTTTGCTATATTGCACATCCTGAAGTCGTGCAAGAGAAAGAGAAAGTGATGACGCCGAAATGCTGCATGAAGCAACTGCAGCCCCTCACCTCATGTCTATGACACCGCCACAAAACACCGCCGTACATTTCAGCTCATTGTACTGATCCATCCACTACGTCAGAGCACCTGAATATAGGTAGCCATCGTTCATTTCACGCTGAACAGCTTTGACGTGCGCGTGCCGCCGCTCGCGCGGTGGCATGGGTGCTTGAACCCTGCGAACAGACGAAACGAAAAGATTAGTTGCTGCGCCGAGTACACCTTACTTTTAGAGTTCAAGTAGAGGCGAAAGCCAGGGCTGCCCAAGCGCGAAAAATTGTTCCGCCACGTGTTGCGAACATGAATGATAAATATGTACGTTTTTCTTTCGCCTACAGCGCTCGCCTTCTCATCCACGTAGGAGCGACTCCATTCTCATCTCAACAGGTAACCTTCTGGACTGGTCTGGGCAGCACAGCACCCACATTGCGCTGCGAAGACGAGTCACCGCCGTATTTACGGGCGGAGATGCGATTTCTCCAAATACGCCGCGCCCGTTTTTCCCGCCAATCGAAGACCCCTGGGGATGCCTTGATGGGCCGACCTAGTCTGTACTGGTGTTGGCCGTCTCTGCGGTTGTGGATCTTTGGCGCGGGTTCGAGGCGTGAGCCACGCCCAGCAATTGGACTTTTGGGGTGCCATACAACTGAGTTTAGTGCCGGCAAATGCGTTCCCGGCAAGGCTGGTTGGCTGTCTCACTGTTGGCGCTGCGATCTGTGGGGGATGAAGAGACGCAGAGTGGACATTTTTGCGGCCTTGTATCTGTATCGCAGGTGTAATAAACACCATTGACATCAGCGGCAAGTCATTTTCAGCCAAATTCGGGGAATCGCTTCATCAACAATGCTTGTTGTACCTTGATTACTCGAAAAGTCCCACGACACATACTAGAGAAGGAAGTCGGCCGGGGATAACCAACGAACCCGCCCCTCATTCAAGGCAGCAGCGGGACCTCGTTGCCGAACAGCCGTGACGGCTACTGTCAGGTCTCAAATAATTATGTAAACCATCGCTGACGATGTCACCTTAGCGCGCCATTGGCAAATCACGACCAGCCCTACGGGCACAGGGTTGCTTCGTGGTGAGAATATAGCGCCGGAATATCTACGTCGAGTATTCGAACTTCGGCAGAGGCTGGCTGGCTGGCTAGCTGCTCGCGACGACGATGTGCCACCCGACGCGGATACTCGGCTATCCGATAGTCACTGTGCATCCGTACTCCGTACTCGGTATCTGTACATGTAAGTGAATCCCATGCTCCGACGTCACCGGGGAAAACTATATAGAGCGTCGACGCCGCCCACATCAGAGACAACTTTTCTTGATTGAATCGTCACGATCGCCCAAATCAAGCCAAATGCTCTTCAAGACTGTTCTTGCCCTTGCCGGCCTCGCCGGCCTCGTCGCCGCCGCTCCCACCACTGAGCTGGCGCCCGCCTACGACCTGACCAAAGGTTTCGAGGTGTACCACAATGTCCTCGACTACTTCCCCAACGCCATCGGCGACGTGAAGCGCTGGGACATTGCTGCCGCGTACCATAACTACAACGCCTCCATGGAGGCCTGGCTCAAGGGCATCAATCCCAACGCAGCCACATCTGATGAGCAAAAGGCCGAGATGATAATCGCCGCCGGCTACGCCAAGCCCTTCGACTACGCCGACGTCGACATGGTTACCGAGAAGGAGGCCCTACTCGGCGCCGTTGCCGGCGAGACCCCCGAGGATCTCGAGCGCCGCCTCGAGATGCGCTACAGCCAGTACATCGTCTCCAAGGCCCACGTCGTAGTGTGGCACGCCTGCCAGGCCTTCTTCGGGTGCATCTCCGGCGCCACCTGCCAGTTCAGCATCGACGTCGGCAAGGCGCCCCGCTCCCACTGCGAGAACCGCGGCGGCCAGAATTGTTGCATCTCCTGGTCCACCTACAAGGTCCAGGCCGGCTTCTTCAGCCGCACCTGGACTAACTGTGACGCCGAGGTTAACAACGAGCACCTCGACAAGGCTTCCTGCGAGGGTAAGGCTGACAACACCGGTGGTGATGTCTGCCTGAGCAACCGTGCCAGCGGCTGCACTTAAATGCCACGTCGCCGAGCCGTTGAACGGTTCTTTCTAGAGAATAATGGGCACATTTACGCGTTGTAGACTGAGAATAATGAGAAATCATGTCAATATGAATATTTCAATGCAAATTTGCCTCAGAATGAGTGACTAAAGTGACTGCGCCTGAATCGAGTGTACTTCGTAATGCATCAAAGAGTGAAAATTGGTAGAGCTCTGTGCTCAGGAGCGGCTATCGGCTAGCAAGAATTCATTCAAAATGTGTCGCAGGTCCTCATCCATGTCCAGTGCCGCGATCTGCGTTGCGCGGATTGATCCCGGCACATCCTTGGGGCTGATGATGGCATCTAGCGCTTCCTTGAGGGCAAATCCAACTTGCGCGTCATATAAAATCGGGTATATGAGCGCCTCTGGGTCATTGATCCCAAGCTGCGGGTTAGGACCGAGATGAATTATGGCCGTGTGACCGGGGGCGATGCGACCCAGCTCGACGACGATGTCATTGCCAACCAGCTGCGCCGTCGCAGAGCACGCAGCCACGCCGCCAACTGACGCAGTTACGCCACCCGAACCGCCCGAGCCACCTGCGCCAAGAAGTCTGACGGTCCATGTTCGTGAAGACGCAAGCGTTCCACTGCGGTTGGGCCCAATGCTGATCGTGCCCTTGCGATGATCCAGCTTAATGGGCGTCTTGACCCATGGAACCTCACCGGATGCACCCTCTGCGCCCTCATCTTCTTCGAGAATGTCGAAGCCCCCGTCCGCACCCACTACTACGACGATCTCGAAGCCGCGCGGGTTTGCTGCGCCGTTTCTACCACTCGTGTCTGCGTCAAGGGGCACAATGGCACCCTGGCGGAGCAGCAGCGGCGTCTTGTCAAGCGTTCTGCTTAGCCACATGCTTCGATTGCCATCATAAATCACGCCGGTGAAGAAGTCTACCCATGTTCCAGGTGGAATCCAGGCTTTGACTTTTCCAGTTTTGGTTGCGTGGTTCTGGCGCGAGGTGATGGGTGCTGCAACCATCTCGCTACCGAAATAGTATTGGTTGGGCACGCTGTATGCCTCTTCGCGCTCGGGGTACTCCCAGTACATGGGCTGGATCAGCGGCTCACCATGCTCCGCTGCGCGACGGTTCATTGTATGCAAGTACGGCAGCAGTCGGTGTCGAAGACGCATGAAGTTGATGATGACGTCCTGGGGCCCTTTCCCCGAGCCAGTGGCTAACTTCCACGGCTCCTTGCACACCCATCGATTTTTGGTGGAGTGAAGCCTCATGACGGGAGACAGCACCCCCAGCTGAACCCAGCGAGTGGTGAGCTCGTCGTCACGGTAACCAAGCATGTGCCCGCCTATATCATTAGACCACCACCCGTAACCAATGTTGCTTGCCGTGGCCGTAAACTCGGGCTGGAAGTTGAGCGATTCCCATGTCGTGACGGTATCGCCGGAAAATCCGATTGGGTATCGATGACTGCCGGGCCCAGCATAACGGGAGAAAACCATGGGATGGCTGCGCTTAGACGCGCCGCGGGACTTTTGCAGTCGCTCGTTGTGAAGAAAGTGGTAGTGGTTCAGTACCCACAACGGGTCGATACCGGGAAGCGAGGAATGAGTGCCTTGCTGCCAATCTGTCCACCAAAAGTCGATCCCATCGTTGTCGATATGATTCAACAGTATGTCAAAGTACGCCTTGAGAAATGCTGGATCGGTGATATTGAATGGTATGGGGTCGCCGTGTGAAGTATCATGGCCGAGCGCTTTGGCCATTTTCTCATACATGTCTTCATATTTTGCCACGCCATCGGCTGGATGTTCATTCAACGTGACCTTAAGGCCGCGTTTGTGAAGCTCGTTGACAAACCTGCTAGGCTCCGGAAAGAGGTTCCTGTCCCAGGAATAACCAGACCAGCCGGATGCGCGGGCCGCGGCGACGCGTGGATCCTTGACCCAGTGCCAATCCATGTCAATAACAGCGACGGAGAGCGGGATACCGTTCCCAAGAAATCTGTCCATAAGGTCAAGGTATGAGTCTGCAGTGTATTCATAGTAGCGCGACCACCAATTTCCTAGAGCCCAGCGTGGAAGAAGTGGCTGCGGGCCGGAAACTTGGTAAAGTGCCTTGACGGCGTCACGGTAGTCGTGACCGTAGCAGAACAGGTAGGAATCCTCGCGATTAGGGCCTGGTTTACGAGGCGCGACGAAACCCTCCTCTGTGAAGAGCATGCTGGTGTCATCGATGTTGGCAAAACCTTTACGCGAGGCCACGCCCGGTTCGAACTCGACGCGGCCGTTGACGCCATCGAGTGTTCTATATGTGCCGCCGAGAGTTTCGTGCACCTCTCCAAATCGCCAAGTGGTTCCTAGATAGCCGTAGACGCGGACAAAGAGCCCTTCTGCGCTAAATGATTTTTTGTTATATGTGAGATGGAACCGTTCGGTGAATACCTGGATCAAGTCATCCGACTCTGTGAGGCGATATTCCGGGACGGTAAAGCTGCTGCGGTTGGCAGCGAAAGCCGACAGCCGGTCTTCAAATTTACCATCAGGGGCCCATTCGTATCGCAAAAGCCCGTCAGTTAGAATAGTAAAGCGAAATTTCTCTCCTGAGCGGCCACCAACGATGCCGGAACCGGGCATTGTGTACTTGTCCAGAGTTGGTTAGTGACCGAAAGGCTTATCTGCTGCCAGAGTGACGGGGAGCAAAAGCGGCAAACTTAAGATGCAGGTGTGCGCTGCGGTAAACCAGCTAAAATAGAGACTGGCAGTTGATGTCTTTGAAGGCAAGAACCACGACTTTTATAGACACAATGTCATCTCGATGCACAGCCGAGCAGTGTCGGGTCGGGAGGGCGGTTGACACTTCCCCGCACTGTATGCGACAGAATGCGGGGTGAAGCATCTAAGACTTCTGCACGCAGCATCAATCAGCACGTTTGGGACAGACAGCTATTCGATTGGTGAAAATATTGCACTAATTTTGCAGACCTGGCCAGCCACGCCACTATTACTATGGGGTATATATTGGTGGTACATGCAAGAGAACTTGCGGGTTAATTTAAACCTCCACAACCGGCCCTTCGTATTCCTTTCTCGCCCAGATGGCGTAGTAAATGGTGCTGAAGACGAGGATAAAGCCCGTGACAACAATAGCCCAGTTCATATCCGCAGGGGCGGGGTTAACCATGCCAGGCCAGAAGCTGAAGACGAAGATGATAATTAGGTACGCGCAGCTGATGGAGTTGTTGATGATGCCGAGAGCACCGGGCAGGTGCCACGGTCCCCATACAAGCTCAGCGCCGCTGGTGTTGGCAAGCGCAGGCAACTCGGAAGAGTCAGGCATCTTGAAACCCTTGGTGGTGCGGCGGTACAGCAACAGACTGGCGCAGATGAAGTAAGAGAGGTAAAGGCAGGAGATAGAGAGCGAGATGATGGCGTTAAGGGCCGTGGCAGAGCCGAGGTTGATGAGTGCCAGCAGGCAGGCGATGCAGGTTGTGCAAGCAATGGCCCAGAGAGGCACGGTAGTGCGGGCATCAACCTGGGAGAGGGTGCGCCAGAACGGCAGACCACGATCACGGGCGAACGACCAGAACACGCGCGAGGTGGAGGCCAGCATGCCGACCGTCGCACAGCCGCCGAGGACAGTGATGATGGCTGCCATGACGGTAGCACCCCCGGTAGAGCCTGTTGATTCGAGGAAGAGCTGCATGTGGGCAAATCCAGTTTCGGATTTGACGACGGTCTCCAAATCCTTGATACAGAAGAGAACCGCAATAGTCATTGCAAAACCCGTTGTGCCGTTGATGAGCATGCTAAGGAAGATCGACTTGGGGACCGTGACGGCAGAGTTGAGGGTCTCCTCGGACATGTGGAAAGCGGCATCGACACCTAAACACGTTATTAAACTGTTGCAGTAACATGGGTATAACTCCCGGCTTACCGACAAAGGCAAAGACGTTGCCAATCAAACCGACCATAAAAGAGAGACCCTGAGTCGGCCACCCTCCGTTATTTTGGAACTCGGTAAACACCTGATGCGGGTCACCGTGATAGCCAAGAACAACCATGGGGATCAAGATGGCGAAGAAGCCCAAAACGTGCAAGATGAGAATCAAGCCCTCGAACTTCGGGAGCGCCGAGCTGACGATCGCGTTGATGAAGACAGCAAACAGCATGATGGCCCAGAACAGAAGCGTGCCCTGGTACGGCTGCATGATATAAGTCTCGAGGTTGTTCATCTTGATCATGCCCTGAATCATGGTACCGGTCAGGAAAGCAGATGAAGCGACTGAGCCCTGCCAGCCGCCGACGGCCAGCCAGCCGGTGATGTAGCTTAAGAACTTGGAACAGCTTCGCGGCGCCAACATAGCGACCCAATGGTACTGGCCGCCCGAGGTCGGAGCCATCGAGGCCAGCTCGGAGAGGGTTGTGAAGACGGAAATGTTGCCGAGCCAAACGATAATGTAGCCATAGATGACACCAGCGTAACCACCGTTGGCGAGACCCTGAGCGGAGAGAACAAGCGTGGCTTCCCAGGTAATGAGAATGGTGCAGGAGAAACCTAGAATGGACATGAAACCGAAGTTACGCTGACGCCTTTGTAAGTATTCCGGCTCGCAAGTAAACAGTAACTCGCTAGTCTCACCTTGAGGACAGACTTCTTGCCCAGACGGGCGAGCTGCTCGCTGTCGGCGTACTCCTTCTTCGACATCTCCTCACTATGAGGGCTTGACGGCTCCTCGACCGCACGCGGGCCCTTGGCCGTGGCCGTGGCCATGTTGCCGAGCTCGTGAGCAGTAGAACTCATGATTGTCGATTCACAGAATTGACAAGTGATCTGGAACTGCTAAGATGAAAGCGGCAGGTCTGGACGATATAAAAGGACAAGAGAGAGCAAGGCTTTACCACAGGAACGTGTGGTAGATCCACGTAAGTGGAGGAGTTTTAATGAAGTGATACCAAATCGGACGGATTCTAGTAGGAAGACCAGAAAAAAAGCTCGTACTGACTCCAGCCAATTCCTTGTCTCACCTGAGGCGGCCAGGAGGGGGAAAAGGGTATCCCCTCTCAGTTCCGGTTCAAGGGTGCTACTATAGGCAAAATAGAATGGAGTCCAGCCATGCAACCAGTCCCAAAGAAAAGAAACCCCCGACGCCACTGCGTGGCAACCCGGTACAGCAGTGCAGCTGCCATGCACGCTATTAGTCCTGCAGCATCCGTCTATGATCATTGGCCCTGGAAACAAGACCGCGGAGACTTAAGGTCCAGGGTGGGTTCGCCTAACTGCGGACGGGCGGGTCACGGTGTGTATGGGAGGGGCCCGCCTCTCGTTGCTCGACAGGCGACAAGCACCTAGTCATTTGCATCTTTAGTGCTACGGGTGTTTGGTTGGACGTCTTGAGACTGGTGGCTGTGGCCAAGTTGGCGGCCAAGGCGAAGCGGCCGAGTGGGGAGCGCAATCGAGCAGAGGGCAGCTTTGGAGAAAAATGACGAGCTACCATGTTGGGTTGGTAAGGGAGGGGTGCGATTCTCCGTGGGGGTGTGATGCAGGTTTTGTGTGAGAAGAAGCACATGCACACTGCACCGTGGGTGCAGCCGTTCCGTTCTGCTCGCGACTCGTACAGACATCCATGATCAGCGGAGTCAACCACACAACCCCCTGCGGCATGTGGAGGTGCCTCCACGACTGCACTCGTGAGAAACTGATTCCGCGCCACCTGTTCCGCAGTCGAGAAAACTGTTCTACGACTTTGGCCTGCGTTGGACGACAGTTTTTTCCATTTGCCTGCCCAAGGGGAGATTGTTCGTAAGTTAGGTTCTCCGCCTAACATCGGCGTAGACGACTACGCGATGAGACGCTGCTAGGCGTCCGGCGTGCAAGCGCTCAGTTCCGGGCTTCCAGAACGTACCGCTGGTAAAAGCGAAGAAGACACAGACAGGGGTGCTTTTTGTCCCCTCCACAAGCAACGCCAATTTGGCCATCTGTGCCCCAAAGAGAAAACCCACAGACGGACGACAGGCAGTGAGAAGACCGGGGTCTGCATGTCGTGGCTTGCGCCAAAATACTTAGCAGGGCCGTTGTTCGCCGACACTGCGTTGGTTGGTTGACAGACTCGAGAAAGGGGCGGCACTAAAGAACAAAGAGAGCAATGAACGTGGCAAAGAGCTCATCTCAAAACTTCTGCGCCACTCCACAGCCTGCAGCCCGTTGTTTTCTGCCCTGTGATGTACAATGATGGGCGGCGGATGCGGTCTCAGGTTCTGCGGAACTCGCAAGGGGAGCTGCGCTGGCCGACATCTGAGACTCTTCGCCCACTAACTTTAACTAGGAATGATAGATTTTGGCAGAGAAGACATGACTGAATACGGCCCTATTCTTCGTTATAGAAGATGATCGGGTATTATTAACGGCAAGGCACAGGCGACGGCTCGGCGAACTCAATCATGGGCCCAATCGTTTGGCAGCTACGGGGCGCTAATAACTTGGCTCTGAGGCGAGACCGTCAGCCGTTAAACCGAGTTTTTTATGTTGCAGACACTGATGACGGCTATTTTTCTTGCAAGTCGACATAATGGAGCAGGCCAGCTCACTGACCAGTCATGTTGGAACAAATGGAAGGGGGCAAGGCAGGAAGGAA
Organism: Lecanicillium sp. G3; assembly: GCA_037575805.1. Lineage (NCBI taxonomy): Eukaryota > Fungi > Ascomycota > Sordariomycetes > Hypocreales > Cordycipitaceae > Lecanicillium > Lecanicillium sp. G3. The sequence goes on along the minus strand of JAZHPD010000078.1, from coordinate 75,362 downwards.
AGAAGAAAAGAAGAAGGATTTCGGCTTTCTAGCCCATCAACCAGACTGCCGGAGAACGGTGCGGCGGAAACAGAGCTGTGGCGGCGGAGGCTCGTATGAGTGCCCAGAACGGCCCCCAGTCTTGCCGCACAGTGGCTTGCATAAAGCTGAACGGCATGACGGAAACATGCGACCGGTACTTTTATGAGAAGGCCCTGAATGGCTGTTTTGGAATATATTAATTGCCTCGTATACTACTCCGTAGTTTTATCGATATTATCGATATTAAGACATGGTTTAATACGCCGATGTCGTGTGATAGCACCCTTTTTATCGAGTATTATTTTACACTCTAGTTAGTAAAGCACTTTCTCGAACGGGCATTTGGAGAGAAATGTGACTATGGGAGCATTTGTATTCACGAAATTCAGCATTCTGTGCCACGTTAACTGGAAAAGAGTAGGAAGAGAATGGTATTACGGCCAAAACACGCGGTGCAATCAAATAAATTAGAAGCAATTACAGGCCAGTTCATGTCAAAAGAATACTTGCAGACACTACTATTTTTCCGTGCTGGATCTATCCTCCACATCAACATACCAAGTCTTCGTCTGCTGGATCAGAATTGTCTGGCTAGTGTGACTTTGCCCATCCCACGCGGCATCACCCTCCCGGGCAGGGCTCTCAACTGCTTCCTTGGGCGCCTTGTCCTTCTTCGCCTTGTGCATGTCGACCATCTCAAACATCTTGCTCCGCTGGGAGGCCTTGGACGCCAGGGGGTCGCGCTGGCTGTCGGCAGCCGTCCGCGAGCGGTTTCCCCGGGCCTGGCTGTCGTTATGGCCCGAACCGTTGCGGTTGTAGCTGGGGTAGCCGCCGCTGCTCGACTTGCCCTGGCGGCGCAGGTCGTCGACGCGGATCTGGCCGGACTCCAGACTGTCGAGGAAGGGCTTGAGGTTGGGGATGCAGATGGCTAAAATGCTGAGGCAGGTAACAACGGCCATGATGACGGTTGGCTCCCACATGTCGAAGGTCGGGTCGGCCGCGGCGAAGCCCTTGCTTAGGAAGCAGACTTGCGCAATGAGGGCGGGGGTAACACTGTATGTGTTGTTAGACAGATGGCTTGAACTGGAGATACTGTGCTGCTTACAAGATGCGGCTGCCAAAAACGCAGATGACAAGAATCTTTTTCGACCACGAGGTTTGGATTCGGCGCACGTTCTCTACCATTATGCCCATGAGTATCCAATCGGTAAGAATGTTGACGACCGCAAAGTATGCCCAAAACACAACCTATACATCAATTAGCTTCGATGTTTCGAAAGAATCTGTCACCACGCACTCTTTGTATGCACTTCTTCTCGATATAGTACCACGGACTGGGCAATTCGCACTGGAAAAATATGACGAAAATTCCAGATCCAGCCCACAGCGCAATCAAGAGTTCAATTGCTTGTATAATTCGCTTGTGACCGCGCTGCGAAATGGCCATGGTCATCATGGCCGTCGCGATCTTGGCAAAGAACAAACTCGCAATGAATAGAATATCGGCCGCATATTGACCCTGTCACGGATTAGCAAGTTCTGTATTTCCTCGTCAATCTGATCGTATACATACTTTAAGCGCACCATCTATGCGTTCTGGCGACAGGTCTTCTACATGCTTTCCGAGGCCTTTGTACGCGGCTCCGACGTGTGCAATGTACTGGCCACAAGCTGCAATCTAGCAGCGAGAAAGAAAGAATGGTTAGGGTAAAATCGTCTTCGAGTCGCTCTTTGGGCTTGCTCACCGCTGCTGCAATAGCAAACCAATCCTCTGTCTTGAGTCTTTTCACCATGTGCAACTTGGTACCTGTTCTGGCGACACAAGATAGCACCACAATAACGAGGAACATCCATGCCAAGATCTGGATAAGAGGAGACTTGTTATTGTCGGTGACCAGCTCTCTGTGGGACTCCATGACGAGCAAGTCACTGAAGAAGTTGGAGGTCTATCGCCAGTAAAACCAAAACGAAGAAGACAATTCAGGAACGATAGAGCATCATGAATGAAGTGCAGTCCTGAAGTTGTGTCAAGGTGAATATGACTGAGTGGGATAGAATCCGAGTTGGTGTTAGTCGGCCAGCCACGTTTCTCGGTTGATCCTCTTCTACATCTCCTCGCATCCACACACACGAAAATGGACACTACCATGCGCTCATCTTTCTTGTCCCGTTTTACTTCTCCTCTGTCGGATTTCTGGCTTCACACATTCGTCTCTTTCTACTGGCTTGCATCAGGGCCGGAGAGTCCAGACACGAGGCCCCGCAGCGACCAGGATGCGATGCCTCTTCGTCTGGGTGTGAGCCGAAGACCCCTGAACCAGGCGAGTCAAGCAAACCCATAATTCCAGCTCTGGAGTTGTCGATTTAACCCGGTTTCTCCAGTGCAGATACTTACCTGTAGGAGCATCCTGATAATTCCACCCCCCTCTAGGACCGACCAATGCATAGTTACATTGACTGTGGAGTTTCGACATTGTGGCATCCGCCAAGCTCCTAGCGAGGCACAGAGGGGAAAAAAACGATTTCCTCGCAAGGGCCGAACTATGAGCTCGCAGGAAACTAAGGGCTGCATATGCAGCGCTTTTCGTTTCCCGGGCCCTCTTGACTAATTTTTATTGTGTTTGTGGCGTGAGTGCTCCGGCATTCAGTGTCTACTGTTGTCTTCACTATTATCCATTAACGATTGGCACCCGCCCAGAGTCAAGCGTGAAACTAACGGCTGCCTGCATTTTGCGTCGAACTTGGCAGAGAGGCTCGAACAAAGACCCTGTCCCTCCCCAAGGTACAATGAATCATGGCGATGACCAATTAGAACTGTAGATCGGTTTCAGTGCATGATTGATGTGTATCACTGCATTGTGGCCGGAAAAAAGCCAACTGTCAAATTGCCTCATCAGTAAAACAGAACGCGCACAACCAGCCCCAGTTCTAAAATCCTTCACAAGCCTGTGTCAAGCTCGGTGCGCGATAACCACATATCAGCTAACAAGCTAACAAGCCGCCTAACTGGCTGGCTTGCCCAGCTCCGGCTAGTTCTGCTCTAGTCGGTGTGATTACAGGTAACTAGTTATAGGGTACGCTATGCAGCCGCGCGTTGCGACGGCCTTCCTCCTGCCCGCCCGCGCTTGGCGTCGCAATCCTCAGAGGGCGCCGGTTGCTGTCTTCGTTGCGACGCTCAGCCAATTCCTCATGCATGCAGCATGCATACTCATCACGACGGGCCGCGTCGCGACGGTCATACCGCGGGCACAGTCACACCATGAGCCGTCTTTCGCTGTAGCAATTGGGCGAGGCGAGGCTTGTCCCTGACGACTCCGCGCTGTATGCAAATCTCCGATGGATATCCATCACACCGACCCAGGCGGATATCACGCTGCAAAATACAGCCCACTTTGGGTCTCACTGCGCACTGTCCCGTCCCGTGGGTCGGAAAATATTCTTTTCACCTGAAGTATTCCTTGCCATCTGTAGCCCATACATCCGTGCGCGCGCTCTATAGTTAGTTAATGCCCTGGTGAATGGCACACCGGGAATACTGTATTTCCCTAAGCACCAGAGTTGAACGGTATGATGATGTACGAGCAAGAAGAGGTGCCCTCAGCCATGTACGCAAATCGCTCACCCTGTGCTGGTAAGAGGAAACTGGCAGAGGCAAGTCAACTTCTTTTAGTTGGCCACTTTTATTGCTTGCCCGGCTGGGTCCGGGCAGCGCTGGCCTCACGCTTCTAGCCAACACAAAGTGCCGTCAGGCCCAAATTTGGCAGTGATTGCACGCCACGGAGGCAACGTGGCAATGCCTAGTTGTATCGGTGACCCTCATTCTTGGAGACTTCAATATCGTCAGAAGCTGATTTTCATATTGAACAAAAACTAGAGCGAGCAATATCAGCTGCCGGTGCCGGTGTTGGTTTGTCAATTTAGCGAATATCCAGGCTTCGTTTTCGTTCATCTTCGTCAAGATTAGGCTGTAAGTTTGCCGCTCCGGCTGTTTGTTCTTCTTTGTCCTACAATTATATAGGCATCGATGAAATAGGAAAAACGAATAGGATGCCAACAGACCTGTTATTAGGGAAATGGGCGGAGGTAGCCGATAACCTACTAGTTACAGACTGGACCAACTGGACCCGGAGGACTTTTTCAATCTAAAATGTCGCTGCAAGATCAAGAAAGAAATTCCCGAAAATCTACGCACCAACGAAAAAAAAAAATCATCGAGATAATATACAGACACGGCTGATAAGTTGTACCCCGGTTACGAGGCTGTGCGCTGGAACAGCCTAAAGCCGCGGCCCCCTCGAGAGTCAAGCCCCATCTCTTGGTCCCTTGAGGGTCCTTTGACAACCGCCGTCGCCGTTCTCAACGACTGTCAAGATCCCACCGGGCGATATCGACCGTTTTCCAGCAGGTCGAATGCAGAATGTTTCTGGTTTCTCTACACCCTTCGCGGAGCCGCCTCTTATCCTGTCGGATAAGATATCCTCCGTCACGGTCACTATGGCGCAGCAAAAAGAGATGGCTGCCCCCTGGGCCGAAACGGGCGAGCCGCCTGAGGCCAGGCCACCAGACACTAGACTGAAAGTGACGGCAGGTAGTCATGGATAGGCGACGACTCATGATTTCATAACTGCTGGTTACCGTTGGCTGATGACATATCGCAAGGCCCTAGTTCGGCTGAGAAACTATGACCGGGGCGTCAATGAACAGCTCCCGGATTCGGCCGGAATCTTCCTCACCATGGCCAGCCAAGCAGATTTTTAATGGCTCACACTGAGGAGGGCTGGAATATATATAAAGGCCGAGGACTAATTCAGCATTTATAACTAACGTTGGAGCTAATCAAACGCTTGGTGATCTCCCATATTGCGTTTCCACTCTACTGTTTGATCAATACCCTCGTAATTGCACTTCTCATCATATTCTTACATAGTAGTACCCTTGCGCAATGAAATAACGGCAAGAAGCGGGAAGGGCTCAACAAGTAGCAGCAGCTTGTTCGATGAGCAGGTCGTCAGCCCGCAACTCCGCTCCGCGCGGAAAACTGGCTAAGTCCTATTTGTCCCTCGAGGATGCATGTGTTCAATTTGCAGCTCGCATATGTGTCTTGCTGGTCAAATCACAGTGCATACATATAGCACTACAGGACGAAGATCACAAGAACCCAGAAACACACTTGTGCGGAGAATTTTGTGACAGCTCCGTGCGGAGGTTGCATCTTTATAGATGTTCGCGTTCATTCAGCAAAGTCCTGTGCGGTCCCTTACTCAGTGCATATCTAGTCTGGGATACATTGCAGAACTTTTTGCTGAGAGGATATTGATCAGCTATCGCATGAGGGTTGGTTTTAAATATATTGAGCAGATACATGTAGCACTGGCTCGATAAACGCGGGCTTCCGGTTCAGGGACCGGCAATGTAACGCCTCATCTGTTTTACGCCAACTGCCGCATTTAGACCCATATACTAAATGTTCAGACAAACCAAAGGGTGCTAATAATAGCGCTTTGCTGCTATCTTTCTGCGGCGAAGGGTTCGGCTGCATGCAAACAAGGCTGCGTGATGTGGCAAGCCTGGATCGACATTGCTAAGTGCCCAACTCGGGCAGGTATGTCAACTCATCGAAGCCACTATATCAGACACGATGTGAATGCTTACTTGAAATTATCTTTGCCCAAATGTCATCCATGTAATACACGCTCGAGACATGTCCACCAGGAATCGACTTCTCCTTGGCGTTTTTATAGTTTTCAACCAGCCATTTCGAATTCATGCTCCCAATCGCATCGAGGTGCTAACAATTAGCAGAGGCTTCGCAAGTTCCTCGTCCAAGGCTGCAGGCGCGAATCCCAATGTGAATGTACCACGCCCGACACTTCCATGGAGCCGTCCGAATTCTGACAGCATGCAACCGTGCCGTTCGCAAGCCGACCGATAAACTCGTCTTCGGTATCGCCTTGCGCGGCGACAAACTCTGCGAATTTTGCCTTTTCTCCGTGTCCATGGGATCAAACACGGTCCGCCGCAGGAACGCCTTTACACCGTCAACCGTGCGCATCTTGGAACCAATCGCGGCGCGAAACGCGCGCTGCAACGGGCGGAACGGCAGCTGCGAGAGCAGTCCCACGGCCAGCAAGGAGTTCCAGGTGAGCCTCTTTGCGTATTCGGTGTCGTACTTGTACGGCGAGAAGCCGGCCAGCAGGATACCGCCAACGATGACGCGCCCGGCCGGGAAGACGTCGTAGGGCGCGCCGTACAGCATCTGGGCCAGGACGGTGCCGTAGGAGCCGCCCGCGATGTATAAGGCTTCGAGGCCGGCCTCCCGGTAGAGATACGCCAGGAGAGCCGTCATGTCGCGGGCCAGGCTGACATTGTAGGGCACGCTGGGGTCACGGGTGCTGGAGAGGCGCCATGCCCGGTGGCGTCGGTGCGATCCAGCGGCTGCCGATTTTCCGGCACGGCGCTGGGACATTGTGGGCGAGTCCGATGCTCATGATGCTACTGAAGAAGAGCACCGCGGTCTTTGCGTCGGCGGGCCTATTGCAGGCATAGGCGACCTGTCTGTCGTTGGGCAGCTAAGAGGGGCTTGTGAAAGCGACCTCTGTCATACTATGCAACTTTCGTTAAGGTTCCAACTCAAAGTTTATCTTGGAGGCATCCAAGCTTTTTCAGCTGCAGCAAAAAACGCTCAAACTGTCTGTCCCGACCGAGTTGCTGGACCATGAGTGGCCAAGCAGCCGACATGGTCAACGAACAGCTCAGAGCATAGAAAACAACCACTCCATATTATCATAGTTGATAAATGCTTTCCGGATTATTTGCTCCTGCGACCACAAACCGCCAATAAACTACCCTGAACCATGAAATAACCTTGCTTGGTCGCCTTGGCGCGAATCGCTCATGTTGTTGTGCGATTTCTCAGATGAAAATGACGAGCTGTATCGACATTGGAGGCGTGAGTAAATTCGTGATGAAGTCTTGATAAACAACCCATACAGAGTTTATGCGCATAACGTAGGACAGGCGCGAAGAGACGGCTGCAAGCTCAAGCTGTAGTTTCATTCCCTCTTCTGTCCTGTTTCTCTTTATACCGTTTGATGCCCGACATAAACAGGCCTCGCAAACCTGCAATCATATATCTTGCAGTTTCCCCATTTGGTGTGGATTACTCGCATGCACCCGTCGGCAAAGCCCCTATTAGTCTTATGTCGAATGGAGTGCATTTCTCAAGATGTAATAAGTAAGTGAAAAGCTGTGATCTAATTGGCGCACAGTATACCGCGGCTCTTGGCGAAAACATTAAGGAACAAGACTGCCACTGTTCTCACATGCACAGGAAAACAAAATAATGTAGCAACTGGCACAAGATGAGTATTGTAGCTACTAGGAAATATGAGTGTGCCAAGCTATGTTGACGTCTGTCTGCGCCTCAGACGGCGACCACCCGCCGGTAGGCCAACATCTTAGACGACAAAAGCAGCAGCGCCAATGGCGACGGCGGCCACACCAGCGCCAGCAAGAGCGCCATTGGTAGGGGCAGCACCCTTGGAGGCGTGGTGGCTGGAGTCGGCGTGCTGGGTAGAGGAGGAGGACCTAGCAGCAGCCTTGGAGGAAGAAGAAGCGCTCTTGGTGACAGTGGAGCTGTGGTTGGCGACCTTGTCAGTGTGGGTGACGACGGTTCTAATGAGAAAAACAAGTTAGCTTGTAAATGGACAACGAGAGTGTGTGCCACAGGTAGATGTGTGAGACGTACGTGTGCTGGGCCATGACGGCGGTGGCAGTGACGAGGAGGAAGGCGGGGAACTTCATCTTTGATGGTTGCTTCGAAGAAGGCAAATAAGAGAAATTCAGTATTATTGCTCTATGCTGGGAATAAGATCAACGAACAGTTGGTCGGCCGGACCGAGGAGCGGGAGGATGCACCTTATATAGCCAGACTCTCCTGCACGCGCCGTCCGTGACGTAGTCTCTTCCCGGCGTATTGGACCTAAAGGCAGGCAAACCACCATAAAAAGACTACAAGACTAATCTCGTCGAAAAGACAAGCCCGTCTGACTTTGAGGCTATGAGCACCCTGATATTCTGGCTGTCCGTCCCAGCGTCCGTCCGACGGCAGGCACCACAAACGCGTCATGGCGACCAACTGTGGAATCTTCCTTGCACATGTGAAAACAATAGAATGGACATAAGATGAGAGGCCCCAGTAGAAATTGCGCAAGAAAAGGACCCTGTTCTAGATGCACATGGGACCATCCAAACACAGAGCGAGGGAGGGGACACTCCCCAGCGGACGAGGCCTTCTCTGCCGCGATAACCTTTGAAACTCTACCGTTAGGCAAATGCTACCTGACGCGTCGTTCTGGGACAAAAGGGAAATGCTCTCGCAGAGGGCTCTTGGACCACTGGCGTACGTGTGAGCGAAACGCACGGGAAAGGTAAAAAGTCCAGTGCTGCGTCGAACCATAACCCCTCAACTCGCATGAGGGGCAAGAAAGCTTACGCAGCACTATACTAACCAAAAATTTCCCATGAGAAGCATAATTACTGTTTTGGAAAACGACTTCATTCGATTTGATGCTAGCTCGAAAGACAAAAGAAAAGATGTGTGCTGGTAACAGTCTAGTGGATGCAACGCCGCCGAACAATGCAATCCAGGTCCAAGAGCAGTATGTGCGAGGGCGCAACTCTCTAAATAAACCCGAGCCTGACAAATGAAATATAATGCAAAGAGTCGTTACCCCCGCCCTTCCTTCGCTTATCCTCACCCAAGCATGAAATTTCGCAAGAAGTAGTAAAAGTGGTGAGAGACTGGCGCCATCGCATCATCACAGGCCGGCGGCACCGCAAACAGCATTGGCCGTGCCAACCCACTTGTTATACGCGTCGGGCAGCTGCGATCTCTGGATAGCCTGGCAGAGCGAAGCGACAGACATGCTCTGCCAATTGGAGACGCGCTTCATGTCCCCAAAGAACAGGCCGGCGGAGCAGCCCGCGTCCATGGTGCAGCTGATGTCCTTGTAAAAGGCGGCGCGCTGCTGGAAGAGGCCCACGCTGTCCTGGTCTGAGCCGACCTTGTCGTGAGGCATGCCCATGGAGGAGGGCACGGCCGCGTTAGCGTACATGTTGAGATTGGACTGCAGAGAACAAAGCTTTAGCACTCGGGCTCGTGGGCAGGAAGAGGTGAAGCTTCTTGGGTGGCTAGGATAAAAAGAGCAAAGTTTAGCGTACCTCGGTGAGAGCTGTGGCTATAGCCGTGGCGCAACCAAGCTGGCCGACACCTTCGGATCGGGCGCGCTCCATGACGGCAGCAGCATACTTGCTCTGCGTCTCGTCTAGTCCTGAAAGACCGCGGGGCTCGACGGTGGCCGGGCCGGCTGCAGGGGCGGCGTAGATGCCGGTTGCGCTGGAGACGAGAAGGGAGATCTCAAACTTCATTGTTGTTGTGGAAGCGAGGAATTTCTTTTTGGGAAATTTGTAAAGAAAGAGAAATCGTATGATTGAGGTGAAAGAGCTTAGCTGATGATTTGCTCGCCGAGTTGCTTGATTGCTTTGCTGTGCTGACCAACCTTCAATCCAATTGCCAAGTCCACGGCCCTTTATATACACTTCTTCCTTGCCTCTTTCGGCATCGTCGATAGTTCGCGGGCGGCCCGCCCGTCCACCGTTACGCCAAAAAGTCCGGAGGATCGAGGCCAGCAGAGAGCAGCAGCGCCTCCCAGGGCCGGGGCCAGCGCCAGCACGCGTGGCCAGCGTCCCGGGCCTGCCGGCCGGTACAAGATCGGGTGGGCGCGATAAGCTTTTTCGGGCCGCACGGTAGGGAGATCCATCTTTACAGGCACACGCGGCCACAATAGCAGTGAGAGGCTGCTCTCCTTGGGCAATTCTGAGGCAGTTGAAGCACGGTGTGGCTTGATTAGCAAGAACTAGCAATATCCGGGGTCACCGGCCACCGTGTCGGTCTTTGGCGACGCTACCGACGGCGTGGCTTGACGGGAGTTTGCGAGCCCACATAATAGATTGGATGACGCGCAGATTGCTGATGGAACACTGAGGGAGGCATATAGGATAACAAAGAGAGGTACGTATAAGTAGACAGCTGTCGCCACCTGAGTCTCTAGGTGTCGGTGTAGCCAATACATAAACATTGCGGACAAGCACATTCGGGCAAGGGTATCATTGAGAAAAGATCAAGTCATATAAGCTAATACGCAGTACCCGAAACAACCGAACAATGCAATCTAACCACCCAAGAAACTCGATAGTGCCGATTTAAGCCTCAAGCGCAGCGTCCAGATCAATCTCTGCCTGGCGCCTGCGGAAGCGCAGCTTGGCCATGGGATCCGAGGCGAGGGCGACACCGGTCTCGTAGATTTGGGGTTCGGTGTCCTTGGGGAGCTCAATGTCGTACTTGATGAGGATTCCGAGCAGCGCAACCTTGATCTCGTTGGCGGCGAAGAAGCGACCGGGGCAGGCGTGCTGGCCGTGGCCGAAGGCGAGGTGCTCGGGCGCCGTCGAGACGAGATGGGCCTGGTTGTGGCGCGCGGGGTCGTCGCGCATGCGCACGAAGCGGTAGGGGTCCCAGGTGTCCGGGTTCTCGTGGTTAGACGGATCGCGGAGGTTCGTCGACGTGACGCCGACCTTTTCGTTCTTCCTGAGGATGGTGCCGTCGGAGAGAGTGAAGCCTTCCTTGACGAGGCGGATCATGGAAACTGCAAAGTTACATGTTAGTACAATTTATAGTCCAGAGACTGGCTGTGACTGCGCGAGCTCACCAAGTGAAATGGGCTTCATGCGCTGTGTCTCCTTGATGGTGCTGTCGAGGAGCTTCATCTTGTACAGCGCAGTCTTGGCCCAGCCGTCGGCCTCGTACACGTCGACAATCTCCTTACGCAGCGCGGGGATGATTTCCGGGTTCTTGGCGATGCAAAAGAGCGTCTCGGAGAGCAGATCGGTCGTGGTGTGGATGGCTGCGAGCGAGATGGACAGCTGCAGTACGGCGGGCTCATGGGCGCCAGCGGTGTCGACAGAGGCGAACCAGTCAAGAGCGTCGTTGGACTCGACGTACTTCTCGCCGGCGTCGACGGCGGCCCGGCGCGCAGCCTCACGCTTCGCAAAGACGGGACGGATGATGGTGCGGGCCTCGTCGAGCATGGCCTGCGCGGTGCGGCAGGAGGGGTGGATGCGGTTGACGATGGGGCGGAGGAAGTACGGCCACAGGCGCAGCTCCTCGGCGGCGTGGAAGGTCGCGACGGTGTACTCCTTGGTGACGCGGAGCCAGTCGGCGTTGCGGCAGAGCTCGTCGCCGAGGAAGACGCGGGACGAGATGCGGGCGACGAGCTGGAGGATGTTTTCACGGACATTTTCCTCGTGCCATTCTGTACACGTTGAGTTAGGTATAGGCTTTGCATTTGCATTTGCATGTAAAGATTTGCGTACCGGTGCTTTCACCGAAGAGATCGTGCAGTGTAAGTGAGGTTTCCTCGGCCAGAGGAGCGGTAACCTTGGCTAAACAGACAAGTTATTAACATGTTCAGTCCAGCATAAGGGCATAGAACGGTGCCTTACAAAGCTGCTTGGTGAGGTCCTTGCGGACAACATTCTGGACAACCTCATCGTCGCCAGCAAGTTTGAAGGGCTCAAAGCCGCGAAGCTGGCTGTGGAAATTCTGCGACCAACAGCCTGGTTAGCTACACGGGAGTACAACTCTTAGCAACAACCACCACACCATACACAACGCACCATTTTCATAACCTCGGCGAAGCCCAGTCTGGGGTCGTTGCGGATCTCGTTGGCCCGGTCCGGCGGGAGGATGATGAGGCTGCCCATCTCCGTCCACGCACGGACCGGCTTGTCGGGGTTGGCCGTGAACCACTCCCTGGTCATGCGGGCGCCGTTGCGCTGCCATGCGGCCTTTGTGTTGTGGTCGAAGAGGTCGAGACGGGCCTTTTTGTTGATGATGGGTAGCTTGGCGCCCGCGTCGAGGCGGAGGTAGAGCGCCACGACGGCCGCCACGGCGGAGAGCACGATGAAGGGGAGCGGCGTGAGGGCCGCCTCGCGCGGCAGCGCCTCGATGTAGCTCTTGAGACCGGATATCATGATTTCAATAGTAAGAAAATGTGCGTCCGGGATAATGAAATGTACGTGTGAGACGTTGGCGATGATTTACATGGGACGACGGCGAGCGATGTTCAGGGCTGGGGGCTGACGTATATATAAGTGAGCTACATTGGTACGGTGCTACGCTGAAAAGACACAGTACTACGTCGAAAGACACGCCCAGAAGCAGCCAAGGGGTTAACTAGGCAGGCGAGGAAATAGATTGACAGCACAGGGAAACATTCCAAGAAGAGCAGACGAGACTCACCCACCCGTTCCCCGAAGATCCGCCCTCTAGCCCGGCGCTATCCTCACACACGCATGCCCACCGGTGCGCCGAGAGGGTCCGGGCTGGAGAAGCAGTCAAGGACAGGAAGCAAGCAGGGATTGTGCGGGAGGGCACCTTTTTTTTTCCCGTCTGTTGTTAAAGGAGGGGGGGGGGCGGCAGGCAATGACGAAGGAATCAACTATGGCAAATGCCGCCCTGGAGCTTTCTCCATCCGAACCAATGAAGACGCTAGACTCGTCTAGCACTTGTTCGGTTCGTGGGCAATCCGTCCAACCTGTCAAGTCTTCTGGCGTCACTGTAACATTCCGTCGAGCAAGCTTCTGGCGCCACTGGCCTGTGAAACACGGCACAACGACAGACGAGAGGCGACAGCATGCTCCGTCATCCATCCATGTATGTACGACGGGCAGCGGACAGATTGAAACGTCCGAGTAGTCCACGCACCAGGACCCCGGGCCCAAGACTGGGCATCGCAATGCAACGGGGAAAGTGACAAAAGGTAGATAGTTGAAAAGCCACAATTGGTAAGCAACACATGATGTTGTCCTCGACGACGAATTACCCACCAGCTTTGCGTACTCCGACATGCTGGGGAAGACCACCGCCACCTTATTCCGCAGCCCCAAGCCCACTGCCGGAGAGCAGCCCTGATTTCGGCAGTGACGAGGGCGGGATGCATGGGTGTTTGATGTGTGCAGGCCATGCAGACAAGCATGAGCTCATCAACTGACTAGCTCAAAGCTGGCCTGCAGCTCCGCCAACCCGCGTACTCAGGTTGACCATCGTCTTGGCCCCAACTGGGCGTCCGCCACTCCGTACCACTACCGTGGAGGAGGGGGGAGGAGGGGCCAAAGCTAGCGAAACAGCACCGGTATCAGCCCGCCACCAGTTGATGCCAAACAAGGCAGATCGGAGAGGTTGGTGGGTTTCTCTGCAGACACACACACACGCGCGCGCATCACCGAGCTTGTTACGCAGTTAGTTGGTTCAAAAACTAGCGTGGGCACCAGGCCAGAATACGCGTATACAGGGATTAACTAAGATATAAACCCAGCAAAAACTAGCTGGACTAACTGAACGAGCTAATACCAGCAAACACCCCAGTCGTCTCTGGTCGGTCTGCATCTGCAGCTCAAGCCCAACCCATATAACGGAACCCCTTACCCCCCCGCAACGGGAAGCGTGCGATGCGCGATGCGCTATGCTGCATGGGGGAAGTGAATATGCATGGCTGATTTGTTTTTTCCCTCTTTTTTTTTTCTTTCACGCGGGTTGCGTGGGCGTGAGTAGTTTGAGGGGCCGGGGTGGATGAATCACTCTGAATGGTTTACGGCAAAGAGTCACCGGCGGTGTGCGAGGATGAGATTGGTGGCGTCGGTGTCTCATTGACAGGAAAAAGAAAAACACAGACGTTGGAATTGGTACGAGGGCTACGTGAAGAGATCGCACGCCATACGATATCGTCTTGGATCTTTACTGCCGTGCTGGCAACGAGTATCTGTGGCTTACTCCCGGACGAGATTCATTAACCACGGCCAAGCACAGGAAACATGACTAGCAAAACCAATTTATTCGAATCCGAGTGCGCTTATATTCGTAACCGAAACTTGTCACCGGGAGAGAACGGGGAAAAAAAAGGAGCAAATACCTTCGGATCCGAACACGAGCGCATCGTCAACCCACAGCTGAACTTGGTTACTGGAGTCCCCTTGCTCCGTGCTTCGTTGCGCCCTGCTACCGCCCAGTAATTCTCCAGTTAAATCAAAATTCTCGCAGCTCGACAAGCTCTTTTATTCTCAAGATCCCGAGTTGCAGCAAGTACGGAGTACACAATACGTCAGAAGCGCACCCCCTCCGTTCCATCGCAACTAGTTGTGTGTGGTTCAGCTCTTCACGAGCATGTCCCCGTGGCCGTTCTCTCCCCACACCTCCCTCACGCACATAACGCAGAATCGGCACGTCGATTCCAAGCCACGCTGAAAGTTGCCAAATTTAAATTCATGTTGATGCTAATTGATGTAGCCCAGCGCACCGTTGCATGCTAGCCTCGCATGCGCGCCGTGACGTTTGGACGCCAAGCGTGCATGCACGGTATTCAACGGAGTAGTACGCTGCGTACCCTTACGAAGTAACTAAGGTTTTCTTGCTTCTTTATTCTCGTTCGGCAACGTGGTGCGCTCCGACCGCCCGCCGGTGAGACAAGAAAGACATTGCAGCACGAGGCCTAGGCCCGGATACGCGTAATATCTTTCCAGATGTCTCAACCTATACATTTACAGGAGCCAGTGGAAAGCAGCTCATTTGCAGGACCTGTCCTCTCGGTGGCATGGTTGAAACTTTCGGTAGCACGTTGACCTAGCACTTATATTACCACAAGTCGCGAGGATGGCGGCAGTTTTTTTTCTTGGGCGTAAACCTTGATATATGTCCGAGACAGAGCTTTTGTTGTTAGCATGTTGACCTAGCACTTATATTACCACAAGTCGCGAGGATGGCGGCAGTTTTTTTTCTTGGGCGTAAACCTTGATATATGTCCGAGACAGAGCTTTTGTTGTTAGCATGTTGACCTAGCCCTTATATTACCACAAGTCGCGAGGATGGCGGCAGTTTTTTTTTTCTTTTTTTCTTTGGGCGTAAACCTTGATATATGTCCGAGACAGAGCTTTTGTTGTTAGCATGTTGACCTAGCCCTTATATTACCACAAGTCGCGAGGATGGCGGCAGTTTTTTTTTTTTTTTTCTTTGGGCGTAAACCTTGATATATGTCCGAGACAGGGCTTTTGTTGTTTCCGCCTAGTCCTGCCAAACAAGGCTCGCTGAGATGCTTTAGTTTAAGTTTGTTTTTTTTTTTCTAAGTTCCGGGGCACGTTGGTTGGGCTGAGGCTGGGCTGAGGGCTGTGCTGGAACGGACCGCGTGACGAGAGGTCAGCGCGGCCCCAGATGGGATGGAATGAATGAGTAAGTTGAGCGTTTCGGTGGTGTGTAGACAGTCCGTGCTGGACCGAGATAACTGGGCCGCGAGGCATTAACGATGCAGCAACTGGAGGGAGGAGACGGGTAAAACTGGCTGCATTCTGCCGGGCGCGGCCGACGGAAAGGGGAGACGTCGCATTGCCAAAGGGAAGTGTGTAAATTGAACTGGTCAGACCAGGCTGTGAGGAAACGCGCAAGTTATTCCACAGTTGTAGATTGTGTGTGCCTTGACATGCTGGAATCCGTACCCTATAGACGTATTGAATCCTTCGAAGAAACCGACAAACAGCAAAGTAGTCAACTCCAATACATGTGTGGAATATTCCACAGTTGTAGATTGTGTGCCTGACATGCTTAATCCGTACCCTGTAGACGTATTGAATCCTTCGAAGAAACCGACAAACAGCAAGTAGTCAACTCCAATACATGTGTGGAATGAACGTTTCCATCCCAATTCACAGTCTTGAACAAATGCAAGATAATATAACTAACGAAATTCAATTTTATGAATCCGAAAAGAATTATAATCGCCTAGTCTTAACAACGCTGAAAAAAAAAAAAGAATGTGTGTGTGTATAAGCAGAATGGTATCATCCAAAAAAACAAATCAGACCAACCCCTCCTTTCAAGCTCTTCCTCCGCATTAACTCTGCCTCCAAGAACCATCCGCCGCCCATACATTGTCCTCCCCGATCCCAAGCGAACTGTCCGCATTCGGCAGAACCATCCGCGGCGTACGCATGCTCGACGCTCCAGAACCGGAGGCGCCGTTCCGCGACTCTTCATCCTCGCTGCTGCTGCCGCTGCCCGGAACGGGCGGGGGATCGTTGTATATCCACGGCTGGAGGAGAGGCTGCACGAGGCTCGGGTTGACAAAGCTCAGCCCCTGCTCGCGGAGCTCGTCGATTGTGCTCCCGCGGCGCAGCAGACGGCGCGACGAGTGGCCGTTGGAAATCGGTTCGTCCTGATCACCGCCCTCGTCGTCGTTATCGTCGAGAATGGCCTCGTCGCTGTCGCCGTCACTGGCAATGTCGCGGATGTTGCGCAGCGCAATGTACTTTGTCAGCGGCTCGAAGCGGCGCGTAAAGTAGTAGCTGTACCAGACGGTGAACGGGATCAGCGGGAGGATGGAGACGGACTGGACAAACGCCGACAGCGAGGCAATCTGCCCGACCATGACGACCTCAAAGACCAGGATACCAATAATAACGCGGCTGCAGATTATGCGCCACGCACCTCCCGTCGCGTGCTGGGGCTGGTCCATGGCGTAGAGCAGCATGTACTTGAACGCAAAGTAGCCGAGCGCAAAGTAGATGATGCCGAAGAAGAGGATGGTGGGACCCGTCAGGAGCGCGCTGTAGATAAAACACAGGTTGAAGACGAGCAGCGAGGTGGGCAGGTAAAAGCCGTACTGGAAGTTGGGGGGCTTCTGGAGGTTGGCACGGTCGCGGGGCGTGACGGCCAGAAAGCGGTATATGGGATAGAGGACGACGCTGCCGGCCTCGAGGATGCGGAAGGGCATGAGGCCGATGCCCTGGAGCATGATGAAGCTGATGTAGAAACGCGAGAGGTTCTCCACATCGGCGGCGATGATGGCGGGGATCTTGCTCGTGTCCTTGAGCAGGCCCTGCAGCGCGCTGTAAAAGTCGAGACCGGTTTTCGATAGCGCGAACACGAAGAAGGTGTTGAAAAAAGTAAAGAAAAAGTTCTTCGAAATGACGGAGAGCTCGACGTCTCCCTGCGAAATCATGCCCTGGTGGTTGGAGAGGAAGTCGTAGAGATAGGGGACCGCGATATTGAGCAACGAGACGACAAGGGTCGGGCCACCGTTCTGGATGAGCGATTTGATAATTTCGTGGTCCTCGAGCCAGTCGGCGAAGCCGGGCATGGCATTGCGGATGGTGCAGATGCTCAACAAAGAAGCCAGGAATGCGGTAGGGAAGATCCAGACAAGGGTGAGGATGGTGATGAAGACGGTGACGGCCCAGGCCTTGAGGCGGCGCACGCCGCGGGCGGCGTAGGTGTTCTTCCAGACCATGTCGGACGGCGACGGGGTGGCCTTTGTGAGTAACTGGCCGGGGCGCGGGTCAACCTTGGCCTGGATGAGCATCTGGCAGGCGGCGACGGTCTGCATGGTGACGAGGGCCATGTCGGAGGCCTCGTACTCCATCTTGCGCGCCTCGACAATCTTTTCGTCGGCCCGGCGCAGCTTCTCCTCGTAGTAGTCGATGGCGTCGACCTTTTGCCTGCGGAAGCCGAGGAAGCCGTGGCGGAGGACGACCTGGGGACGCACGCCGTGCTGGAGGTGCGGCTGGTCCGGGTTGCTCTGGAGCAGGCCCCAGTTCTCGCCCGACTCCTCGTCGACTTGACGGGCGGCGCTCTCGGTGGTGACGGGGTTTTCGGCGTCAGACGGCGCATCCGCGACGGGGATGTCGCTGCTGCTGCCATACGGGTCTTGGGATTGTCGGTAGCGCGCCCAGGCCGTCTCGAGGCGGTTGAGAAGGCGCGTGCGCTCCTTGACCAGCTCGTCGAGTTTCTCCCAGTTACGGCAGAGGAAGACGGTCTCGACCTTGCCGACGCCGAGCTTTTCGATGAGCGACTTGAGCCTGGGCTCGGAGCGCAGGGCGAGGGGGATGCCCGAGAGGCGGAAGGTCTTGTCGGTGACGGTGGACTGCGAGCCGAGATAGTCCTGGCGCAGCTTGATGATGCGGAAGGTCTCCCAGTTTATCGTGTAGAGCGTGAGCGCGACGAAGAAGTAGGTAAAGACGACGTAGGACCAGAGATACGAGCGCTCCCTGCTCTTGTCCTCGTCACCGTCATGGTCGCCTTTATCGTAAGGATTGAACGGCAGCCGCACCGAGGCGTACGAGTCCGGGTGCAGCGTGTAGCTCGTCTGGTCCTCGTCGGACCCGCCGGGGGAGAGGAGCGGGTAGTTGCGGTACTTGTGGTTGATCGGCAGGAGAACGACGAGGGCGAAGAAGCCCATGATGCAGAAGAGGCGCATGGCCATCTTGAAGAAGGAGAGGAAGACGAAGGCGTCGAGGCCGGCGGAGGAGAGGATCTGCTCCTCGGTGATGCTGTAGAGGCGGGGGATCCAGCCGAAGAAGGTCTTTGGGAGGGCGGGCAGGTCCATGTTGGGATGGAGGCGGCGCTTGCGCGCGGAGTAGAGGGCCGGCCATCGCGGGCGAAGTATCTGATGCCGGTTAGCGGGTGCATGAAGGCGCGCGGGATGGTGTTGGCCAGGGGTATTGGTACGCACGCAGAACGTGACGAGGGCCGAGACGCCGAGGATGAGGGAGAGGGCGAGCTGGACCTGAAGGTCCTTGCTCTTGGCGTTGGGTGAGACGTAGCGAGCCCAGTCCTCGTCGTTGCACTTGTCCTTGTCGGTGTGGTTACGCATCGTGTCGCATTATCGGGAATTTGGCGGCGATATGGGGGTAGAAGTCGGAGCGGCAGGAGCACCGCGACGGGAGTGTCGGAGGGCCGTAAATTATGCGGACATTCAAGGCGCCGGGTGCATATAAAAAAAGACAATATCGCTAAGTATGAAGTGTTGAGTGAAGCTGCAAAGTTGGAAGCGGTGATGACGATTGGGCTTTGACCTTGCGGTCTTGTGACGTAGTGGTGCCTTGACGTCTGCAGTGCTAGGTAGCTTAGAGGCTTAGAGGTTGGAAGCTGGAGGCGGAGGCTACTGGCGGTGCTTTGCGGGCTGCTGCGGTGGTGCCTTGGAATAGCCAGGTTGTGGCGGCCAATGGGAGGGGCTAATAGGAGGGCCAATGGGAGTCGTGGATGGTGATTACATAAGGTGTACATAACAAGTAACGTCTTTTGGTGTGATTCCTCATTCCTAATGTGACAAGATGAGACGTTGTTATATAAATGCATATCTAAATATAATGACGAATAACAAAACCAGGAAATAAACGGGTAGTAACTACAACGCATGTTTGAACATTTGGCAGGAGTCACAGGCAATGATGAGTTTGTGTCTGCGTGTTCAAATGCTAAGAAAGCCACCATACATGTTAAAAACACTCGCGCACTAACTTGCCTGGCTGACAGCGGGCTGTACGCATGCATCTATGAAAACAAAGAATCCATTTTTTTTCCCATTGTATTTTACGGGTCGCGTCTGCAGGTACAGCCTGCGCCAGACGGCAGGCGGCATGTAAGGGATGCGAAGCTTGGCACGTGATGCTCTGCCGAGAATTCAGGGACGAATACGGCAAAGGAGTTATCGTTTGCGTGTTTCGAGCGTGTTCATACCGTTTATTGTTTATGGTTTTTCGACGAGCCGGCTTCGATACCATGATTCAATGCCAAGTTCTTGTGTAAATTAATGGCGTGGGCTGCTACCTGACAGGCCCAGTGTTTTCTCGGCTGTGGATGTCACCAAGCACAAGGCGTCGTACCGTGGATATATTGTGCGGTATTGTGCGATATAGGAGAGAAGTGTCAATTGTATTGGGGCTACGCGCCGATATACAGGCAAGCTTGTGACAGGCTCGCGTTGCGTTGTACGAGGACCTGCACATGGGCTTCTATAGTAGCTAGGTTGCAAAGCTACAAGCGAGAAGTTGGCGGACAGGCCCGTTGACGATGTCTAGGAGCATTTAGCGCAGCATTTTCACAAACGTGCGAAAAAAGAGGAATCGCATGGAGGAAATGCACAAAAAGAAAAAAAAAACGCAAAGCTAAATTGCACAAGTCTGTTTTACGTGGACTGTGCAAAGCTGTAAATAGTCGCATGCGGGTGAGCAGGGGGGGTTTGGCTTCGGTACAAATAGTTTAAAGTTTTGCGCACAGCAGAGCCGAGCTGTGTGCATGGCCGGATGGCACGTCGGGCGCAGGGGTTTTTAGAAATGTGGTGCGCTGGACGAAGCGCGTGTTGTTATATAATAATTGCCAGCAAAATTGTCATTTTTGCGAGAATATTATTCTGTGTTCTTGTATTTACAAAACACACTGGCCAAGGCAAGTCGCGCCTTAGCTGTCAGAAGCCTTGATGGGGCCCTCGGAAATTAGCTGGAGTCGTCTGGGGCCGCGCTACCAGAGTACGAGAGTCTGGGCCAGCCCACAGCCGTAGGTATAACAACAGATTAACAACAGACCGGGCAGTGGGCGCAGTGTTTTTACACGAGCAGGATTGAGTATCAAGATACGAGAGTAAGGGCAAGGGACTGCGTAGGGGTGTAAGAGTATGGACTGTGGCTGTGATTGGGTCGCCGAAGCTGGATTTTTTTTCTTTTTCTTTTTTCTTTTTCTTCGAGTTAAAAAAAGTACAAAAAAAAGAAAGAATCATTTGTGTGAACAAAGAATGGGAAAAATATTCAGTAAAGCTGCATGATTCGAAACAAGACGAGTGCCGCAAGAGTGTCTGTGTGGCTGGCGTGTGTGTGTGTGTGTGCCTGCGTAGCGGTTCAGAGAGGCCTATTTTGACCGTGCTGCAGCCGAAAGGATCTTTTTCCATGACAAGTTGGAGGGTCAGAGTAACAAACTGGAGGGCGATACTGGAAAAGCGTTGAGCAAGTGTGACTTGAGTGACTCGGCATCAAGACTATACGAAAGTCAGGCTATCATGGCGCCATAATCAGCACCAAGGCTCGTTCACTGCAAAGACCAGGTAGGCTGCCATCACACCTGTAGTCAAGCGAGCAGGTACATGCTGGTAATTGTTTCAGGCGCCCGGTGTGCTATCCAAGTTTAGGCCTTGCCGAGCAAGAAAGAAGAGAAGCAAGGCATGGGCCGTGACAATGGCAGCCCCTGTGAAGATGACGAGAGCAAGCAAGGACAGGAAAAAACAGCAAAACCAGGACTGAAAAAGAAACGAAAGAAAGAAAGAAAAAGTAATTCTTGATAGTCTTTGATACCAGGGGATATGGTGGATAAAATTACGTGCATATTTGAACTGGCCAGTAAGGTAAGTAGTGAAAAGGGCAGGTTATCCGCTGCGCGTGCAAGCGAGGTACCCCGACCAGCAACCACGCCCTACAGGGTGCAGCACAGGCAAAGCGGACAGCCAGCCAGACAGACAGTGTGCTCGGCCAATATACGGGCGGCGCCATTTCGTCTTGCATTGCTGGTGGTGGGTGCGTGTGCGGCGCGGGCGGGCGGCATTCCTGGGAGACTTGTCTGTTCATATCCCCCCACGGCGGGGAGAACTGCCCTGATGGCGGGTTGACTATCACGGGCGCTTTATATAAGAGTAAAGAATACAGACGCAAAGGGAACAAGTACCCTTGATCAGGAAACGACGTCAAGGTGCGCAGATCCCGGGATCGCCTTTGGGTGATTTCCCCTCCCTGACGGGCCGGCCAGCCAGCTGGTCAGCGCCCATGTTACCCTGTGCAGGTCATGCAGGATTGATAGCCCCCCAGCAGAGGTATCCGTACGGGTACAGGATTTGGCCAGGATTGGGCACCCACTGAAAAAGTTACTTTGGTAAGGCGCGCTCCCCCGTACTGGGTACGATCTGTGAGGTTGGCCGTCGTGTGTGTGGTCAGGAGGGGCGGTGGAGGGCAGGGGCTCAAGGAATCTGATGGCGAGGAATACGGGAAGAAAAATGTAAATAAATGTAGATATTTGCAAGAATACTTGATGAATTTAATGATGACTTTTTTTTCCCGCAAGAAACAAATGCCTCGTAATGATGAGGGTGAGTAATGGTAGAGCCGGCAGAGTGTAATTGCCAAGATGCCAACGCGCCAGCTTCAGCCTGTGTGTGAGCTTGTGAGCCAGCCTCTTGAGCCTCGTTGTGGCGCCCGTATCGCTGGATGCGTACGTACTCGTGAGATAACACGGGGTACTTGTATCAACGTATGTGTAGAGTGTATTTTGTAAGTACACTTTGCTAGATGACTCCACATACTTTGGGCTTCCCCTCGTTACTGGCAGTGGCCGGGTGCGCTGGCCCAGTACCTGCAGGTAGGCCTAGCGCCTTGTTGTCGGGCCTGCTGATGCGTGGACTGTGGACTGGTGGGCCACCTGCCACTATCACTATCACTGCCGCTGCCACTGCTACTACCACTGCTACTTGTACCTCTTGTACCTCTTGTGCCTCTTGTACCTCTTGTACGTAGCCCACCACACCTCCTCCAGCCCCCTCTTCCCTACAAACCCCCCCATTCCCTCACTCCCAGCCTTTGCGGTACTTGGAGGTACCTTTCTCTCTTCTCTTCCTCTCAGATTCCTCATCCACAACCACCCTCTTCCTCTCCTCATTCCACTCCATTCCTCTTCTTCAAATCAACTCACAATTCACCCTTCTTTTCTTTTGGCCCAGCGACCTCCAATCCGCCATTCGCCAATACCTCCCTCCCCATTCGCCCTCTTTTCTCTCTGTCCCGGCCGAACCCGGCCGAACCCGCCTGCGACACAAAACAAACTCTTGCTCATTGTTTGCGCTTCCTCGCGGCCCGAACAAAAAGGATACATCCATCACCTACATCACCTACCGTCCATCCACACGTCGCCCAATCTCGCACGTCTGGCAAACAACCATTCGCAATACTCGTCCGCTCGCTTTACCGCACACGACTCATCCACCTCACGGCCGAACAACATTTCACAAACAAACCTCGACACATTTTCCTACGGCCAAGCCATCGAAAAAAATACCCGCAGTAACTACCCTCCCAAAAGTTATACGAATTCGTCACTAGCGTCTCGCCCGTATTCATTCTCTCTTTTTTTCCCGCTAGCCGCCGTGCGCAGCAATCTGAGACACTCTTCCCGACAACAAACATCGCCTTCGCGCATCCTCGTCAACCCGCAACCCTCGCTCGTCTGCACTTTACATTTCGAGTCTACGCCTGCCGAATTGGTTCGCCCACGCCGTCACCGCGTTTGATTTTATCCTCGATCGCGCATCAACTTGTCCGAGCCTTCCGCCTCGACTGTCGACGACGTGACGACACCCGACACCTGTTTACCTCATCCTCAGCCTCAACCCGACCAAACGTCATCCGACGGCGAGTCACCCGTCTACTTGCTACCTAGCCTACACCTCTCAAATCAACCACCATGGGTATGCTTTCACATTCTCCTCATCACCCATCACCACCCGCCAGCTAACCTTTGCAGCCGCCAACGGTAATCAAGGCCAAGTGCCTCTGACAACCATCGTCCCTTTCGACGACCGCAGCAAGCTCCCCCAGTGCGCCGTCAGCTGCAAGGCCCTCTACGACGCCAACGCCAACTGCGTCCCTCCCATCATCCCCAGCGGCCCCAAGTCCAACTACGAGGCCTGCTTCTGCGTCAACAAGAACGTGGCCGCCCTCTCCTCAAAGGGCGACGCCGTCTGCAACGACGTCTGCGGCCAGGCCGGCGGACAGACCCAGGTCGCCAGCTGGTTCTCCAGCCTCTGCTCCGTCACCGCTCCCCCCGAGGGCGCCGACGACACGGCCACAAAGACGACCACCTCGGCCCGACCCACCAACGTCGCTACCGGCGCCAACAAGCAAACTGGTGACTGGATCTCCAACCACTGGCAGTGGGTCATCATGCTCGTCATCCTCATTGTCGGCATCGCCGGCATCTGGATCGGTGCCTGCATCTGGCGCCGCCGCTACCTCCGCCGCAAGGACCGCCAGACCTCGCTCGGCCAGAAGCAGTCCGGCTCCGCCAACCGTCCCTCCTGGGGTCCCAACCACATGCCCAAGTCCGAGTCGGGCGGTCCCATGGTCTACGACAACTCGACCGCCGAGGCCGTCTATCCCACCTTTGTCTCGACTGAGAAGCCCAAGCAAAAGAAGAAGTGGACCGTCACCACCAGGACGTGAAGACGCATTCAATGAACATGGACGATAAAATACCACCACAGCCGCCGCAGCCGACAAGCCGACGACCCCCCGAGGCGACACTCCTTTGCATCTCCCGATACGCGTACCCCTCGATCCTTTAACAATACAACAACATACATTGCCAACTCTCGATATATATCTATCCGATATTCGATCTGTACATGACTCTTTGCTTTTTCTTTTTTTCTTTTCATGCCCCGAGTATTGGCTGGGCCTATAAAAGTGGTGTACGGCGTTTTTTCTCCTGATTATTTCGACAAAGACGACACAAGCAAACATGACAAACGCAAAGGACGCAAACAAAAGAAAACAAAAACAAGGATCCAGATAGAGGATGAAGAAAGAGGAGGAGGATATACATATGTACATGCATTGCCTGCGTCGTCTTTTTTTTTTTTCTGTTTTGTTTTTTGAAAGTATTTGTTTAATTGCTGGGTGTTGAAATGGTCATTGTCTGTTTTTTTCCCCTTTTTCCTTTTTTCTTTTTACCACTGTTCGCAAGACGGCGCATGGTATGGATGATACAGGACATTCCATCAACAACACTACACAAGTCCTCTGTACGTTTTGGATACAAAATATCAATAACAATTTTAGAAAATAAAGTGACGTCCACTGTGAAGATGAAGGAAAAATAATCTGCATCAAGATGATCTGATTTATAATAACTGACGTATTCCAAACAAGACAGTACAACACGGGGGGAGAGGAATCGTGCAGTTAACGAAGATAGATCACATGGCGAGAAAAGATGATCGCGCAGCGTGGAGAGAGATGAGCATCATGGAATAGAATGATAAATCATCTACTAAAGAAAAATGCACAAAATGGCTAATGAATACTCGTCTACGCTCGCATACCGAACTTTGAACCACCATTGTCTAACCCACCCAAAAACTCAACTATTCGACCCATCCTACCCTGCCGATCTCGAACGATGACGGAGCCAAAAAGGTCTTGAACCTGATCGACAGAGGTGAGTGAGTAAGTAAGTGCCAGCGTAAGTCGGTACGTCGGGGTAGTTTTCGTGTTTTACTTTGCCGCCTCATCCAGCGCGTCCATGTACAAGTCAATCAGGCAGCCCGCCGACCACGCCTGCGTAGGACTCTGCAAAAGCACCAAAAAAAAAATATTAGCATCACGTTCCTCAAAAGAACGCCCCAAGAAAACAATTCAAACGTTCAAAGCAAGACAGAAAGAGCAGAGGGGAAAAGGCGCCCTCCATCTTTTCAGTGGAGGAGCAAGGGAGAGAGCGGAGGTGATCAACATGACCAGTATCGTCGAAGCTGACCAACGCCTCTCAGACACTGTACGTATCCTTTGCATGAGACGGGGGTGGAGGAGGGAGGAGGGGGGTCCCACGACACCGAACGGCGATTCAGGGCCCCAACCAACCACTGGGGATGGAAACAAGGGGAGGTTTATTGCGGCAGGGAAAGATGGTTTTTTTTTTTTTTTTTTTTTTTTTTTTTTTTTTTTTTTTTTTTTAAAGTGCAAAGTGGCGGTTTTATTTTTTTAATTCGTTAAACCCAAAGTTAACAAAAAAAAGAAGTAAACAAACAACCCAACACCCCCCCC
>JAZHPD010000078.1:25907-49600 GCA_037575805.1 Lecanicillium sp. G3 | reverse complement strand
TTTTTTTTTTCTAAAACAGCCATACTTATTGGGTATTTAAAATTTTCTTTTTTTTATCTTTAACCAACAAACAAAAACAATAACTATTTTTTTTTTTTTTTTTTTTTTTTTTTTTTTTTTTTTTTTTTTTTTTTTTAGAAACTTGAAAATGGAGGGGGCAGAAAATGATGTGTTGTGTATAGAGCACAGAAATGACAATGATGATGGGGTATTGCGAGTGAAAAGAGCAAGTGGGATAAAGGGAAAATGGAGAAAAAAAAGGCGAGAGAGAGAAAAAGAGGAATAGCCCAGAGAAGAAAGGGAAATCAAAAGACACTGAGAGAGAGAGAAAGAACAGAGGCAAACGTACCGAATCATTACACACCTCACCCCCCTTCTGCGTCAACTCCGTCAACCCCGCCCACGCGCTCTCCCGCATCATCCTCTTACAACCCCCCAGCCGTCTCGTCACCTGCTGAAACGCCTCGATCCGTCCCTCCCTCGTCGTCCGCCTCATCAGGTCAAACTTCAACAGGGCCCGCAGGAAGAACCCCGTCGGCCACAGCCACTCCGGCCCCTGGTGGTAGTTGCGCCCTTTGCTCGTCGCGAAGTCCCCGCTGTCCTCCGAGTTGACATAGTACGGCCGGTAGTTCAGGTCCCCCGGGTCCAGCGTCGCCATCCCCGTCGGGCCGCGGAGCACCTCGTCCGCCAGGCACAGCGCGCGCATCGCGTGCTCCGGCTCAAAGAGGTCCGGCGCGACCGTCATGGCGATGGGGAAGTTCGCACGCAGCTGGTAGTCTTCGTACTCCTTGCCAGATTTGTACAGGTCCTTGTACATGCCGCGGCGGTTCACCACCCGGGGGTTGACGTCGTGCTTGGCGTCGTCCGACGGCGACAGCGGCACATAGTAGCACCGCTCAAAGTTGGCCTTGAGCAGCTCCGCCCACTGCGCGTACGACACGGTACCAGAGTCTGCCTTGTTGACGCCTTGGTGCGCAAACTCGCCCTTCTTGTGCAGGCCGGCAAGCCACTTGACCGTGCTGTAGAGGAGACCCGTGATTTCAATGGCCGCGCCGTCTCGGGGTGTTCCCGGCACGCCCTTCGACCCGGCCTTTTCGCTCTCGCCCATCTTGTCCATCCACGTGCCGCAGTTGGACTGGTTGCCGCCAAAGATGATACCCGTGCTCCAGTCAACGTGGATGCTCTGGTTAAAGCCCTCGTCCGACATTTGCGAGTCAATTTGCGGCCCGGCGTTGGCCTCGCGATACTTCATGCCGGAGGCGTGTCGCTGGAGAGCCTCTTGAATGACCTCTTCGATTGTGCTCTCTTTGGAATAGGCCCGCGGGTCGTTGGTCGGGAACCAGGTATCGTCGTATGGCAGGAAACGCCGCGGGACCTTGGTCTGCAGCAGCTTGGCACCCTCTGGCGCCAAATTGACATAGTCTTGAATCGTCTGTAAGAAAAACCAGACGGAGTCTCTCGAGTTGTATCTGGGGGCGTCACCGCTGCTCAAAAGGTTGGGAATCATGCCGTGCTTCAACACACTCGCAAAGGCAAGAATGTGCTCCTTGGCCTCGTCAAACCGTCTAGTTCCGAGAAACAGGCCGCGGATCGAGATGAAGACATCGCGGCCCCAGCATCTGGCCCATTCAACGGCAAAGTGAGGCAGGCCGGCTGCAATCGATGGGACCTTCTTCTCCGGCCAAAGTGACGCCGACTTGACGAGGCCGGTTTGCTGCACGCTAACCATGGCCAGACTCTGCAAGAACCACTGGCTCTTCTCGATGCTCGGGGACATGAGCTCTAGTGATCTGCTCCAGCTGGCACGGTACGCCGTTCTCATGGTCAGCCCAAAGTATCGGGGCAGCAGGAAGCTTGGAATGGCTTTGATGGCGTCGAATCTGTCCTTCAGCCACTTTGCCGGGCCGGCAAGTCGTTCTTGGCCGGGAATTTTGCTCTGTCGCTCGACGCGGCCCTGAATAAAGTCAAGAGCCCACGAGCCATCTCGCAAATTCTGGCACAGTGGGTGCGCCAGATCATTGCTGTGAATAATGTCTTTGAGAATACTCCACCAGCCTTGGATACCTGCGTACACAAGCTTGCCATGGCCAGGGATATCGTATACACCATCTGCGCCATTGCTAGCATCTCTCTCTTCCGCTTCGCAGCGGTACATGAGAAAGTTGAGGTCAATAAGGTCGAGGTCCTTCCAGGCCTCCTTGGCACCAGAAGTGACGTAGGTATCAAGACCAGCCGAGTGCTCGGCTGCCGGAATCCATGTCTCAAACAGAGCAATGCTTCCAGGTGGGAATTTTTCTCGGACGTTGATGATGGTGTCGTCGCCCTTTTGCTCAATATCGACACCCGTGATGCCAAGAACCTTGCTGGGTAGACCACAAAGATAATTCTTATCGGCAAGCACCCTCTCAGTAGTCTCTTCGCTGGTGTCAACCTCGAGCATCCAACTGCCCAGGTGCCGCACCTTGGTGCCGTTGAGCTCGACCGGGGCAATCGATCCTCTTCCGTTGCCATAGCCTGGGAAAGCGGTATGCGCAATCAGGAAGTAACCTTTCCTGGATTCAGGGTGGACTCTGTGTACGGTAATGTACTGATCCTCGTGGTGGATGTGAGTCTCGTTGTAGGAATCTTGGCCCATCAGAGTGTGGATCTGGTTCAGCAGCTTCTTGACGCCACCGATGCCGTTGTTGCCCGTTGTGCTGCTAGGGGGGGTCTTGGAAGACTCTGAAGTGTACTGACGCTTTTCGTTGACGAGGTCAACAAGCTTGGGGTAAATTTCGTCGTAGCCCATGACGCTGCCAGTGGCACTCGAGCACATGCTTACAAGAGCTGCATTAGATAGAGTGTCGCGGGCGTCTCTCTTTTGTGCAGGAGTCTCATTATCGTGTGTGCAGTCCATGAACAGGGCATTGACAGGCGTCGGCCGAATCTGCTTGATGATTTCTCTTGACAGATTGCCCTTGGTTCGAGTGTCTGTCGTGGAAGATTCATCAACTTCAAAGCTGCCGATGGGACAGCCACCGTGCCGATGCACAAGGCGACTGAGCTCAGCAGTGCTCCACGCCTGCATCGCTTCTCGGATAAGTGAGCTGAGGCCAAGACGTTTGACAAAGAGATAGTCCATTTCCTCGGAGCCTGAGAAGAGCTCAGCAACGACGTAGAGGTCAGGTCGCACGCGTCTGGCCTCGTCAAGAATGTGTTCAGCAACGTGGATTGGTGTAGAGTGGCAGTTGTCAATGCGCAGACCAACAAAGTACTTGGCCAGCAGGCGGGCATACTTGGTCATATGCTCCCACAGCCATGGGCTGTCCTCGGGCTTAGAACCGTAGCGCAGCTTGACACAGTCACCCCAGATGATGACTTCGCGGCGGAGGTAAGCCTTGGAATCGGGCCCGGCATTATCAATTAGGGCATTTCCGGCCCATACCCAGCCATTGTTGACGAGAGCTCGCTCTCCAGCCTTGAGCTTGGCGGTGGTGGCAGTTTTGGGCAGACGCGTGAAGTAAGTCTCAATGAGGGGATTCTCCTTGTTGATTGGCCCAAGCTTCGGGCCGTGGTCCTCGAGGCGAACATATTTCATTCTGTTAAACAGTTGATCCAGAGCTTCCTTCATGTCGGTATCATATTCTTCGTACAGCGGCACATTGAGCGCATCCAGGATTTTGGTGACTTTGGATCTGGCAGAGCCTTTGCTTGCCGAGTGGCCATCTGTCTGGAATCGACCCAGCGCAAAGGACAGGACGGTTGCGCCGACAGCAGGGTCGACGGTGCGTCGGAATCGGTCGCCGAGATGATCAGTGCCCTCCAAGCCAAACGCCTTGACGAAAGCAGTCTGGTCCTCGACCTTTTCGTTTTCCAGACCTTCTAAGCTGAACGAATCACCGCTTTCCTTTGGTGGAGTAAATGTTTTGCCGTCTACCCAGGCCTGCACAATGGCATCGGCAGTAGGGTCAACAGCAACGACGTAGTACTCCCACAGCTTGAGCTCGGCGATGACATTTGACTTGACAGCCTCCATAATCTTCAGTAGGTCATCTTCAGACTTGGGATTGGTGGGAAGCCCCAGTTCTTGCAGTCTGTCGCCTAGCTCGAGAAGCTTGGTGTCGAGCTCGTAGGCGGACTGCAGCCATGGCGCAGTAAGGAGGTTGTAGCCGGCATCGGGATGCTCTTCGAGCCATTGGGTGTTGCTAGCGGTGTGGTTGAGGACGATATCGGTCAAGCTCAGCAGGGAATGCTTCTTTTCCAAGCTAACAACCATACGCTTGACGTCTTCCTCTCCGTTGGGGAAGCAGGTGGGGTCCCAACCGAGCTGATCGTAGAGACTGTATGGTGAGTTGGATTCACCACGAACCTGCAGAGGCGTAAAGTGAACCATGTTGTAGCCTCTGCCACTTATTCCAGCGAGGTGAGGCTCCCAATCCTGGGGGTAGCGGCCCATGAACTTGCTGATTATTGAAAAGATGGAGAGCGCCGGGAGTGGCAGACTTGCGCCGTCGAGTGTGAGACGAGGAGCGACATCAACGTAGTATATAGGAGTCTTTTTGAGTTCCTGGTCGGTCTGCGAAGTGTGCGCATCAAGAGTCGGCTGCAGCTCGGGCAGCTCGGCGTACGTGGTGTAAAAGGCAAAGGCGCCAGGTTCGTGTATAGGTATCGAGATTTCGATGGGACGGTTAAAGTCGGGTTTCAAGCTGTTGCCAAGTTAGCCAACGAAGCCAATTAGTAGCTACAAGCCGCCTTCGCATCCTCCAGAAACTCACGGGAACTCGCGAAACTTGTCGCGGCGAAACTCGTGCCCCTTGTCGGGGATGTTGACCCAGAGGCTGCCATTGCGGCAGATGGACGAGGCGCCCTCGATCTGAAAGCGCACGACGACGGGCTCGCGCGACCGGGGCGCGAGATAGATGTACTGGCCGGCTACGTCGGGGGAGCCATCGTCGTTGAGAGGCAGCAGGAATACCTCGCGGGACGTCATGGTGCCTGGGCTCATGATGGAGGAGGGGAAAAGGCGCGGCGCTGGGCGAGGTGATGCCCCGCGGTGGGTTTAGGCTGGGCTGGTAGTGGGCGCGCCGTAGTAGGTCGGTCGCCTGCAGGGGTTTGGACAGTGACGGTTCGATCAATGATCTGCAGTCAGCAGTGATGGAGAAAGAAGGGCGTGTTATGTAGGTAAATAAAAAGAAATATGGCGAGAATGTTGGTCGAAATGTTTGCTGGCTGCCGTGTACAAGGCTACCAAGATGCAAAGCTGACCGCGCAGCCAACTGACGGTAGAGGGGCAAATGGTCCGAAGCTGCCTCTCAGCTCAGGCGCAGCCTGGGCGCATCGCCCGCCTGCTGCGCTCCGCATCGACGATGTGCCTCTTTCAGGCTCCAGCTGGGCTCCAGCGGACCGGCTTCAGTGGATGCAGGCGCTGCGGGGCCGGTCTGGCAGCGGTCATCTACAGGGGTTGGTGCGCTATATTTGGCCGGATGAGACGGGAGTGGGCTCCTGGTATGGACTCTTAGGGGCCCAGACTGACGACACGACTTCTTCAACACCAAGTCGGCCTGCCTACCCTGGAGCATCGCCGGATTTGATTTTTTGCTTGATCACGATGTTTTAAACTTTGTTTTGGTTCGCTTGTGGCTCATGTATACCCTTATTGGAAATATATAGGTATAAGAATTTATTCAAGTTAATTGAGGTGATGATCTTTTCTGGTTAGGTCTTTGCTCATCTCAATATAAACCATCTTGCAAATGCCTCACGCAATGTGCTAGGAACAGTAGTGCAGCAGTTGTGAGACTGGCGCTTCCACATCCAAAAAAAAAAAAAAAAAAAAAAAAAAAAGTAAAACCGTGTCTGCGCATATTCAGTGCAACCCCTTGGAATACTCCCCCGAACCAGGCTTCATTGCCAGCTCAACCGCCCTCTTCGTCGCCTCATCCATGTCCTCCTCCGGCAGACGCAGCACCGTGTTCACCTTCTTGTCCTCGAAATCACCACCGCCGTCCTTGTAAAACGTCCTCGTGTATAGACACATCGAGAAGCCCTCGTGGCCCTTCGGACCACCCAGGAGCTCCCTGCCCTTGCGGTACCTCTTCTCGGCATCCACTCCCTCAATCTTCCAGTCTTTGTCCGTCGTGCCCAGCACCCTGTGCAAGCTCGCCAGCATATCCCGCTGCGATGCCAGGAAGCTCGAGATGAACAGAGGCTTATTTCGCCACTGCGCCATGTTCGGCTCAGCATCATTCTCATCCTCCGGGAGCACCTTCAAGCTCAAAAACGCCGCCGCCGCGCGCCCACACTGCAGCCACGTCGACGTGCTGATGCGTGTGGTCCCGTCGCCAAACAGCGTCGCCGTCCTGTTGGGGATATCAATGCCGTAGCACATGCTGCCCTGCGACAACGAAAACTCGTACCAGAACGAGCAGTTCATCGTCGTCCACGACAGCCCGTTCTTCTCCGCGTTCTCAATGTTGGCGTACACGACGCCGCCTGTGAGGTTCTCCGTCATGAGCGAACAGTTCCAGATATCAGTTCCGTAGCACGTCGGCATCACCCACGGCACGCCGGCCCTGGCAGCGGCTTCGAGGACGACTGCCTCGGCCTTGACACCGCCGGCGACAGACATGGAGATGATGAGAAACTCTTGGCCGTGGAGGGCGGCGACGAGGGAGTCGCGGTTATCGTAATCGACGGGCGCCTTGATCACGCCATCGGGAAGGACACTGCTGCTACCGATGCGAGTGAGAGCAGTGATAGTGTGCTTTCCAGTTTGGAGAAGGGCCTCTGTCATGTATTTGCCCACGTTGCCTCCGGCCTAAGCTTGTCAGTACATGTCGTAGCACCATCAGATCAACTCAACTTACACCAATGATGGCAACCTTGCTAATATGATTCACAAAGCCAGCTGGCTGATTCTTGGCGTATTGAACAGCCATTTCGTCGGTTCTATAGTAGAAAAGTGTGCTGGTCAAAGGTAGATGTAGCGGTAGAGTTGAGTGCGTCGAGTGAGATTGAACTCTGAAGTCAAGTCTGCTGAGTCTGTTGAGCAACAACTTCTGAAAAACAGCAGAAAATCTCATCTTCTTATATACCTATGGCAATCCCCAAAGTTGACTCTATTTCCTTACCGCAATCGTCACTTGCAGTTCTCGTCGACTCTGCTCCGAAAACCATTTCCCAATCTGGCAATTTTCCCAGGGCGAGTCGACTTCCCACTTTGGCCAAGCGCCGGCCCTGACAGCTTGCCAATCAGCAACAAGCGCTGCTCCCGCGACTCTCGGAGTTAGGCACGGGAGTTGGTTTTTCCTGGCTAACAATCTTTGTTTAAAATCTTCCAGAAAGTTGACGCCTAGTAGCAGTGAGCGCTATTGTGTCGCTGGAATGGGCTCGGAGTTTGTGGCTGTGTTGTCCGTTGACTGCTCGCGACTCGGCATTAGCTAGGCCGCACACCCTGGGAAATCGCGGGCTATTATTGCTACTGCATATCACTAAATGTCTTTTCCATGATGCTTCGGAATGAAATCCAAGGCTGACAATGAGGTCCTCATACAAGACCTGCAACGATGCTGAACGCGTGGGCAGTTCCCTCATACAGCCAATGGTCGTCACCAAAACTTGCGCAGCACTTGGCTTAGTTCCGACACATCTCGGATCCATACTCCAGAACTGTCAAAGGCTCATCTATAAGAAACAGCAACATCATGGCCAAAATAACCTGCAACAATCCACAAGAGACAGCAATAATTACAACAGAACTAGGCCACTTTCTCCCTCCTCGAAATGTCTGAATTCAACCTTTCCAAGCCCACCCGCACCATTCGCGTTGGTGTCATCCTCATGAACAGGTTCGTCTCCACCACCATACCAACACATTCACTAACACCGAGCAGCGTCACCGAGGCCCTTGACATTGTTCCGGTTGACCTCCTCCATGGAATCAGCAAGCAATTCATCGAGACCATGCCGGAGCTCGTTCCGGAGCCGTTCCGGAACCAGGGTCTGCCTATTGAGTTTCACTGGGTATCGGAGCATGGCAGCGAGCAGCCGCGCCAGCTTACCAGCGGGATGACCATAACTCCGACGGTAAGTCCATTCTCAATTAGAACATACATAAGCACCTCAGTCAAAACTTCTATGTCCATAAGCTCATAAACGCTTCTAACGACCACAGAACTCATTCACTGACTGTCCCGCCCTCGACATTGTGCTCGTTGGCGCCCACCATATCAAATACGTCCTTACACCCGCCGAGACGGCCTTTGTTCAGAAAGTCTACGCCGAATGCACCGCCTTCATGACCGTCTGCGGCGGTGTCATGGTCGCCCTGCAGTCCGGCCTTCTCGCCGGCAAGTCAGCCACGGGCCCGCGCTTCCTGCTGCCGCAGCTCCGCGCGCAGTGCCCCGACGCCGAGTGGCTCGAGAAGCGCTATGTGCGCGACGGCAAGCTCTGGACGAGCGGCGCGCTGCTCAACGGCCTCGACATGATGGGCGCCTTCATGCGCGAGACGTGGCCGGGCGAGCAGCCGGGCGCGCCGTCTCTGGTGGGCCTTGGGCTGGCGCTGGGCAGCGGTGTGGACAGGGACGTCGAGTACAAAGACGAGC
This sequence comes from Lecanicillium sp. G3, assembly GCA_037575805.1. NCBI lineage: Eukaryota > Fungi > Ascomycota > Sordariomycetes > Hypocreales > Cordycipitaceae > Lecanicillium > Lecanicillium sp. G3. Next base: position 41,018 of record JAZHPD010000078.1, on the reverse strand, counting down.
TGCTGCCTGCGTTCATGAAGGCTTAGTTGTTTGGCACACGAGGGGGCGCTGGGTGTTGAGGAAGAATGTGTAATGTTTGATATGCAATGTCTAGTAACCAGTTTCTATGATATATCGCTTAGATAACATCCATTTGATGAGATGTCATGCCCATATGTCCATGTTTATCAATATGTTCAAAATAATGTCCCCCGATATGCACGCTCACCATGTGAAATGCTCTTCGAAATATTCAATGCTAAACGGCGCATACGCCAATGCATCAACGACCGCCTTGCGCGCATCGTCCGCCATGCCTGCGGGACCACACGCCACCACTGCTAACCGTTCGATATCGTGCTCGGCCATCTTTGAGGCCACAATTTCATGCACGTCCGGACGGCTAAAATGTTCCTCCAAGCGACCCGACAACCCGCGGAGTACGTCGTGTCCGCGTGTCGGGCCATATGTGCGCACAGAGACGTGCTCATTCTCTAAAGCTTCAGCCATGTCATTGACCAGGACATCTCTTGCGAACGCCGGCTCGCGCACCGCCCAGTGGATGTCAATTTCTATCGGATTTTGCGCCTGGTTCGTCAATCGATGCAGGTATGAGAGCGGCAACACGACACCGCTACCACCGACGATAAACACGACGTGGCTGAATCTGTCTAGCGGCAGAGTATTTCCATAGGAGCCATCCACAAGCACGCGAATAGGCTCCGGGACGTGTGCTTTGGAAATGGCCAAGTGCTTCAGCCGCTCGGTAAAGCTGTCGTATGGTCTGATAAGAAACGTCATATATGTTGAGTCACCGGCATCAGCCCCTTTGCCTTCTGTCTCATCTATGTCCTGCGTATCCTGGCCATCTGCTTCCAGCAGTGGTGCCTGTTCAGATCGCGCACCGGCCGCGCTGCCCTGACAGACTGTCGCCACAGTGAACGGGTGGCTTTCCCAGCCGCGCGCAACATCCAGCACGGACAGGTAATAGAATGTGCCCGGCTGGATCTTGTAAACCTTCTCCCCCGCGGGGATCTGCAGCCGCAGAATGTTAGACGACTCATTGTACGTCACATACGCAGGCGCCGACCAGGACTTTGGTTTAAACACCAGTATGCGAACAAGGCGCACCACGCGGTCGAGCAACCAAATAAACAACGGGATCCAAAACAGGAGATCGTACGATCCGTTGAAAATGGAGACGTGGCCAAGCATCATGCCCAGGATCACCGCCGACATGGCAATGTGCAGGATGAGGAACAGCTCGTACTTTTGCCGGCGCATCCAGTAGACGGAACACGCGAGCAACGCGCACATGATGACAGTGGCAATCTCGCCGGCCCACCAGAACCACTTGGACCACCAGGAGGCAAAGTACGGCCAGCCGCCCTGGCGCCAGATGAGCACCGTGTAGCCGACCGAGTGGACGACGGCCTGGAGGGTGGCGATGCGGGCGACCCAGCGGTGAAAGTTGTTGTAGGCGCCAAAGTCCCAACCCGTTAGCCACAGAGCGACGTTGTTGCGCATGCCGAAGAGCCAGATGACGGGGAAGTTGGCAAAGGAGATGATGCCGGTGCGGTCAGAGACGTAGCGAAAGATTTGGTGCTCGATGGTAGGGAAGCTGACCGGTTAGCTGGGACCGAAATGACGTGAGATTCGAGACGTACTATAGGTTGACGGATGTCAGGCGGTAGCCGTGGATACTGCAGACGATGTTAAGGAGGGTGAATGCTATCAAGGTCAGGGTCTGGATGCGCGTCGGAATGGTGCACCACCAGATATTTTGCGCGGAGCGATAGCCAAATGTAGCTGGTAAAGTGATCCTGCGCTGCATCCACGTGGACACAGAGCCAAAGAAACCAGTTGGACGTGAGTGCGGGATCTTGGGGCTGAGTTTGTAGGCAATGACGTTGAATAGCCTATATGTCGTGCCAAATGCCACAACCACTGCCCAGAAGTACGCCATGGCAAGTCTAAGGAGGTTAGCATCACCGTCTATGATGCGGAAAAAAGGCTTACCCATAGTTATAATGGTAGTATTTGACGTATTTATATGCGTCCTGCATCATACATTAGACTATGCCACATCAGGCGCAGAAGCCTCACTCACGAGTGTTGTATACCAAGCCGCGAACAGCGCGCTCGCAGGTATCATCAGGCCGTCCACCGGATCGTCCGGCTGAAACACATCACCCTGATGCACCCTGTCCATCTCGCCAATCTCCTCCCTCGAGTACCCATCGACAATGCTCAGCGGGGGGATCCCCACACGTGCCTCCGCGAGACATGTCTCATACAACTCCCCGTGGGCGGCGTCCCGGGCCGGCGGCAGACAATACAGCCGGAGACACAGAAACGTCGACCGCAGCGCCAGACTGCTCGTGCAGAGCCGCGTCGCGGCCGCCGTGCCGCCGGGGACGTCACCGAAAGGTACGGACCATAGGCTGTCGCGACAAGACTGCAGGCACAGGGGTCCGTCCTCGGCCCAGGCGGAGCTGTTCGTGCGCCCGGGCCCGAAAGCGGCCGCGGTGCACGTCGCGGCGGACAGCAGCAGCAGCGCGACGCTGACTAGAGAGTTCATAGCTCTCATCACTGGCGTCGTATCGGTGAAGGGTAAAGGGGGGAAGCGGAAGCGCCAGTTGTTACCCGTCGCGTTGTGCCTGGATTGCGCTGAAATGGGGCCCGAAGAGTGCGCGAAATTTTATCAGATCCAAGATAAGATCCCGGTGGGTCTGACTCGCGCACTCTCCGCATGATGCCGAACCACGAAAGTGGATGCATTAGTATTGGCCAATGACTATTTGGAAAGGGCCCCTTCTTCTGCAGACGCTGGCAGGGGATGATAACTGCAGTTTATTTTCCAAGCCAGTGGCGTTGCACAATTGCTCAAAGAGTACCTTAAACTGCGGGCAAGACAGTTTGCTAAACTCGCTTCTGCGCGAGGGAAGTGCACCGTCGCGCAACCTTGCCCTGTTCGTGCAGTCACTGCAGGTACTAGTCGGCTCGGGCATATGGATGTTGTTTACAGCAGCCCAGCTCCGTCTCGATGAAGTAGCTTCAGGTCAACGGGTGCTGGGAAAGCTCAACTCCGTCGCTTGGCTTCCACATGATGCACAACGATCAGGCAACAACGCAGAAGGCCAGGTAAAACGACGGCAGAATGCACAGGTGCATGTGCGAGATGTATTTCATGAAGTGTATATAAAATCTAATGTGGTTTCTATTCCTGAGACTGCACGCTGCCAGTTTTGCGTCGTCAGACTTTTCGCAATAAGAAACCGGTATGCCAATTCTCAAGCGAGCGGAAGCTGGAGTGGCTGTCTCAAACGACAGGCTCAAGTCTCGTAGCCTGGCTCAAGGCTTACAGTGGGACTAGTTGCCGGATGATTGTGCCGTAGTGTGTGTTACTGCCAAGTGGCGAGCGTCGGTTGGCTTCCGATATTGCACTCTTTCCATTGAGACATACTTGCATATGTTCGGGAAATAAACATGAGACGTGCGCTGATATGATTGTGATACTGTCTCAGCCGCTGGGTGACGTGGCTGACAGGTTTTAGCACGACTGAAGCTTGAAGCCTGCTCGCAGCATCATTGGTCGTATGCACGTCAAGGGCCTGGGTTGATTCACCGTGTTAGTTGCAGGCCAATGGGCATCTTGCTGAAGGCCAGCCGAGAGCTTGAATTGTCTCGATGCTATGAGGCGCCTGCGGCAGCACTACCCTGAAAACTAGATTGGTGACCAGCTACGAGTGGCTGAGCGAGAGCCGCTGCACAGTCAAGACATGAGCTGTCTTGACTGCGCTGCTCCAGTTTCAAATTTATGCAGTCTCATGTCGGCAATTGCCGTCTTATGAAGGGTACTTTCAGCTATTATCCTGTGGCCGGGACTGACTTTGCCATGCTAGTCCCTGCCTGACCTCACCTTCTTTTATTTTGACGGCCCGGCCCCTCCTCCCTGTGTTGAACCTTGCATTACAACGTGAAGTACATATGCGAATTATACGAGGGTGATTTAAGTGCTTTCATTTTTTCCCGTTTGGCTTTCGAGTTATGGGCTTCCGAATTATGTCTTTTCACGCCCGCCTAAAACAGCGCGAATCGTCTCATGTACTCTATTACTCTATCACATGTCGCTGTGCTCCAAGAAGAATTAAAACATTGTTCCCGCCGCTTAGGAGGGCTGGTATCGGGATTGGGTGGGTCAAAACAAGTCAGTAATTGTATCGATGCCTTCCCAGTAGTATACCTGGCCAAGTCTCAAACAGATACAACGTGGCCGAACGCGTAATCAAAATCATTGCTGATTGGTGGCTTGCAATGACGGCGCGGGCCAGCAGGGTGTCTGTCTGTAGTAGGCCAGTGATAGCACACAAAGCTTGACGAGGTAAACTTTTGGGACAAGATTGATGGGGTAGGACTACCAGGGCAAGATTAATGGGGTAAGACTAGATCTATACATGGACAAAATGGAAAAGAAATAAGGTTTCGCTTGGAGTTTATTGCTGCATGGCTAAATTTAACTACAAAATGTATTGCGACCCCTCCTCCCTTGTCCTGGCACTCTATCAAAACATCTCCGTCATTAGCTCACGTATCTTGCTAGGACCCATTGCCTCAAGTATAGACATTTCAAACTTTTTAACCCTTAAAAACTGTCGAATAGCCCGACTTTCCATCATGCTCTCTAGATCCTCAAAGTCCGTTTCCAGATGCGTCATGGCTTCCTCAAGAGATGTAGGGAGTCTTGTAGCTTCGACCGGCAAGGAATTCGAGTCGAAAGCCGTGTCATGCCACGTAAGGGGCTCTTTGTTGACACAACCTACCATGCCCGCAGACAGCACCGCCGCCAGAGCCATGTACATGTTGGCGCTCGCATCGGGCATGCGGAGCTCCCAATGGCCGGGACCGACCTTGCGGATCGGAACCCTTCTATTTTCCGTTCCCCAAGCAACGACCGCGCCAGCAAACAGCTCCCCCACGCGCTCATACGAGATGCTGTACGGAAGACAAAAGGCACACAGCTGAGGAAGCCGCTGCAAGATGCCCGCCAGAAAGGCCTCCTCGTACCTGGGCGGAGTGACGGATATGTGAGTATGCTGGCCGTTCGCCTGCCATCGACCTGCCACTGGCCGGGGTGACATTGTCGCCACGAGCCCATGACGAGCAAAGATATGCTTGATGGTGTCGTGAACGAACACGAGCGTGTCGACGGCCGCAAGGGGAGGCAGCGGCCCGAGGCTAATTTCGTACTGTCCTCGGACGCCTTCACCCTGAAATAATTCAATGTTGACGCCAGCTGCTATGAGTGACTGCACGACCTCTTCAATGTAAGGAAAGCAATCTCCTCGGAGGCTGCTAGCTGAAAAGGCGCCTAGCACCTCGCACCAAGGCACGTGTATGCCGTTAGAGTCGAGCTTCATGACCTCAAATTCAACTTCGAAGCCCACAAGAAATGACGCGCCAAGAGACTTTTCGGCTTTTTCCACTACTCGGGAGAGTGCGGTGCGTGGGCAAAGATCCCACCCAAGCGGCTGCCCTGGCAATTGCTCGGCAACATGACACATGACATTTGCATAGAGGGCATTGAACTCTTGGCTCGTAATCAGGGAACACCAATCCGGTACAAGCACATTGCTTCCTCGGGAATCACAGCCTGCGAGGATTGTATTGTCGATGGCGAGGTTTAAGCCTATTGGTCCAATCTTCAAGACCCTCTTCCCGGCTGCGATTGCGGTCGCTTGGTGCAGGGGTGTGACGCGGACGCGCAGGATGCCGGAGTAGTCTTGCCATTGAAATCGAATGAATCGGACGTGGCTGTTCTCGAGCAAGAACCGCTGTAAAAGCAGTGCGCCGTCCACTGAGCCACTAGCTGGAGGCGCGCTGGCGGTGTCAGGACCGGCACCGTTGCTAAGCTTGGGCATGGCTGCGGATCTTGGAAGGGTGATTGCGATTGACGGGAAGACGAGAGAACTGATATACACCAAGTGAGTGAATTCTTTGACGGAACGGGGCGCGTTCGGTATTGTGGCAGTGTTAACCGTCCATCCCTTCACCTCGTACGAAAAGAAACGTAGAAACTTCACTATCGTACAAATGCAAGACCTGCATGCAATCACACAACGGGCAATAAGGGTCACTCAGCTGCCGTACAATGCCGTGAAGGCAGATGGTTCTGGCTGTGTTTTGCACACACAACCCCATCATACAGCTGAAATTGACTTGATAGACAGTCAGTGCAGTTGTCTGACGTGTCGCTGCCCGTCTCTGCAGTCCGTCGCAGATCTCGCTACAATCACAGCCTTGCGCTAGAAGAGAGAGTGTCTATGACACTTCCGAGACCCGGCGGGTGGCGCAGGCCGTGCACTGCCTTGATCTAACGCCGATCAACAATTTCATCCCACTAGCGCAGATGCAACAGTCGATGACTGTTGTTACCGCGGAAGGAAAAGTCTGCGATAAGGAAGTAATATGGCGTCATTCAAGTGACACTTGACCCTTGAGGATACAAGCAGCATACTGAGTCACTCCGCCATCTACGGCAGCCGATAGTGAAGTTTCGGCCAAAACGCATTTTCAATTCCAGTATCCGAGGGTTATGCACTACGCTCACACAGATGGCGTGCGCAAATAATGCCGCCTAATGCATAGTTATAATTAAGCGTTGGTACATATAGTAGTTAAGTAATAAATTATAATGTCTTTAGTACTAATCCTTACTCCATATACATAGACCTTAGAGTTAAGAGTTAAAAATATATATTTTAAATATATATAATAAGTAATAATAATGATGTCTTTATTATTATCCTTTATTCTACGTGTATAAGCACCGGATATAATAATTCAAAACTATGTTTTGGCCGAAACTATGTTATAGGCTGCCGTAGCCATCTCGTCTTTTTAGGCTTTTCCTGCCTTTTCACCTCGCTCTACACGCTTTTGCGCTTCACTACTCGAAAGCCCATAAGACGTTCCCCTCACTTGTCCAAAAAATGAGCTCTTTCGACGACCACGCTTCCAAGCAAAACGACGGCTCTGCCGCCTACTCGCCCTTATCCTGCGCTACTTCTACAACGTGTGGCTTCTAACCATGGATCTGAAACAGCTATACAGGGTACTGTCCCACCAAGTCGGCGCTTCTTCTCTCTTCGGCTCCTCAATGCGGGCCAAGCATCTGGACATTGGCGTCGGCACAGGGTACTATCCCGCCCCCAGCCTCGACCAGGGCGCCAACTGCACCGAGCTTACTCTCGTCGACCTCAATCCCAATTCTCTGCAGGCTGCCGAGCGTCGGGTCCAGAGGATTGAGGAAGTGACGTGCAGGTCAAAACAGTAGTGGCCCCGGCTACTGAGCGTCCCCCCTTCAACCCTTCCGTCCGGTTCGACTCTATCAGTGATTCTATCTGCTACACTGCCTGGCGGGGCTGCCAGAGGCCAAGTCAAGTGTCTTTGATGCTGTCCGGCCGCATCTGGCCGCCGATGGCGTCTTCGTGGGTTGGACGGTGCTAGGCAGGGGTGTGCCGGTCAACTGGCTCGGCAGGAAGCTTATGAAGCACTGCAACGCGAAGCTGAAATCTCTTGGCAATTGGCAAGATGGCCAAACCGCTTTTGAGCAAGGCCTTCACCGTAATTTCGAGGATGTTGAGACACGGGCTGTTCCGGGCACATAAGCCACGGAAAGACACCGCCGTCTAAGCCTTGTCAGACGATCATTCATGCATCTGAATCATATAGACTATCAGCGGAATCCGATGACCAATCCTTCGTGCTAACCATGGCCGTATTCCGTATACTAATGCTTGAATCTCATCCACCCCACTTGCAATGGTCATGATGAACAAGATTTCGTGCAACTGTTTCGCTCACGCAGCTATGGTTTTTGATATTGGGTAATATCTTTCGTCAATGAAAGTCAGCTGAAACTGAGATATGTTTGTGATCAGCCAGCCACTGTGATGGACTCTGCATCTCCAGGTACGACTTGATCCGGACTGTTCCGACTCGAACACATTTGACTCAAAGTCAAAGGTAAAAAAAGTTTCACCTAGATAACGCAATATGGAACAAATAAACGGCGAAGCTCAGCCATCTGTATGGCGAATGTTCGCAATGGCACCTATGGAGATGCATGCACCAGGTCAGATGTCGTCCCGCAACAGCTTATTGGCACATGTCCTCCCGCTCATGAGACAGCATAGGAAGAATGAAACATCGGATCGCTCATATCCCATGAGTTCTTCTTCGCCCTAGCGCGTAAGAGACACTGCATCCTCGGCTCCAGACTTGCCCGCATCGACTGGCAGGTAGGAGTGCAATAACGTCCATCCTTGATTCGCAGTGGTGCATCATTTGAAGATGGCCGGTACTGTGACACTGCTGGGCTACTAGATGCGCTGTTCAGCCATATATTGACAGACGTGCATAGCGTGCTGGCTGTATACGTCCAAGTCGATTGTATCTTGAAGTCTCTCCTACTTCTCTACTTAAATTCAAATTTTCTAGTTTCAACTTCGCAATTTTTGCAGAACATCGACTTATTTGTGTCATGGAATCAACTACCGTCCAATTAAACATTGGATCACATGAAGACTTCAACCTCTCAGATCAAGCTTCTAGTTCCAATGACAGCCTTTCGGAACTGCTTCGTAGCGGCTACAATCTGACCGACGACCCATCGAAGTTGGGTCACACCCTCCCGAATCTGTTCAAGCGAGCTGCCGAACGATGCCCACACAGTCCAGCAGTCATCTGCGGTGACGAACAGCTCACGTATGGCGAACTCATGTCGCAGTCGGACGACCTCGCCCATGCTCTTTGGTATCTGAGTGTCGGTCGCGGCCAGGTTGTTGGAGTGGCTCTGGATCGCAGCTTCGATCTTATCGTCACTCTCCTGTCTGTACTCAAGAGCGGTGCAGCCTACATTCCTATAGACCCAGCACTCCCCGCCGAGCGCGTTAAACACATGTTGAACGATGATGTGCTCCGCGTGATCATCACACAAAGCGAGGAGCAAGCGCGCGACTACATATATGGCCCGGGCGTTGTCTGCTACACAGTTGATGAGCTCCGTAGACTCACAAGTCCGTGGCCCCTGCAGAATGGCGACAACTGTCGCACCACCCCGAGTCAGCCCGTCCGTCCGGAAGACCTCGCGATCATTCTCTACACTTCAGGCTCGACAGGCAAGCCCAAGGGTGTCGAGCTACATCACGAAGCAATTTGTAGCCATATCCTAGGGATGCACGAGTGGCCAGGCTGTTCGCCCCATGACCGTGTGCTGGCCAGGAGCACTGTGTCGTTTGACATGGCAATCTACGAAATGTACACGCCTTTGACATGCGGCGCGGCAATCGTGCTTGCGGAAACAAGGCATGTCAAAGACGCGCGAGGCCTAATAAATCTGATTAAGAGCCACGGTGTCACTATATCCATCGCAACGCCGGCTCTGTGGCAGATGTTGCTAGACGCCGGCTGGGCAGGGACTCCAGGCTTCAGCAGAATCATTTCGGCAGGCGAGCCGCTTACAGCCCGCCTTGCCGCTCGCCTGCTGGAGTGTGTTGCCGAGGTTTGGAACCTCTACGGCCCGACCGAAACCACGATGGCTGCCACAGCTTGGAGGGTGCAGCTCGACGCCGAAGTTACCGTTGGAACAGCGCTCACAAACACTCGACTTTACGTGCTTAACGACAATCAGGAGCCTGTTGCTATAGGTACCGCGGGCGAGCTCTACATTAGCGGCACGGGCGTATCCCACGGCTACCGCAACAACCCCGAGCGCACCATGGCAGCTTTTATGCCTGATCCGTTTCGTGATGGCGGTCACAGAATGTACCGAACTGGTGATCTTGCGCGCTTCATCGATGCCCAACAGTTGAGCATTCTCGGGCGTGTGGACACGCAGGTCAAGGTCCGTGGACAGCTCATTGAGCCTGGCGATGTCGAGGCTGCCCTCGCAACACATTCTTCCATTGCAAACGCCGTGGTAGTCAAGCGCGATGAACGCATTGTTGCGTACTGTGTACTGAAGCAGCAGCAGCTCAGTAGCAAAGAATGCGCCAATGTGCACATCGAAAGCCTTTTGCGTCCGTGGCTGGAACAGAAACTACCGTTGTACATGGTGCCGTCATTTTTCGTCGAGATCCCCCAGGTGCCCGTGACAATCAACGGAAAGGTGGACACTCGGGCACTGCCAGACCCCGTATCGAGCATTGCAACGGAGGGTGTCCCGTCAGGAGAGCTTGAAGAGATCATCCAATCGATTTGGGTTGCTGTACTGGGCCATTCCAAAGTGGGCACCAGCGACAGTTTCTTTGCCATTGGCGGCGACTCGGCGCGCGTGATCCTGCTACAGGCGGCTATAGAAAAAGCAATTGGTCGATCGGTGCCCACTGCCAAGCTTTATGAGCACTACACAATCCGGATGCTCGCCGAATACCTCTCCAAGACCGAAGACGCCGAGCCCCAGCCAGATACACCGCATACAAGGGCCAGTCATGAGCATATCGCTGTCGTATCCATGGCATGCCGTCTGCCCGGCAACATCAACTCACCCGAAGAGTTTTGGGAGGTCCTATTCAACGGGAGAGACGTCGTTGAAGAAGTGCCGAAAGACCGCTGGGATGCATATGCCATCTACGACCCTGACCCGCATGCTGGGGGAAAGTCGTATAGTACCGGGGGCGGCTTCGTCCACAATGCGACATCGTTTGACGCCGCCTTTTTTGGCATCTCGCCTCAAGAGGCAAGGGCAATGGATCCCGCTCAGAGCATGATTTTGGAGACATGCTGGGAGGGCCTAGAGAGAGGCGGATACGCCAACAAGAGTCTGCGCGGCAGCTCTACCGGTGTGTACATTGGCACCGGCAATAGCCTTGTTGACGACGGTCATCTAAGAGATTTTGGCATGGAGAGTCTGGCAGGGCATGTTGGCCTTGGTAGTGCTCCAAGCGCGCTTTCCGGGAGGGTGTCGTATGCCTTGGGCCTGGAGGGTCCTTCTCTTACTATAGACGCTGGATGCGCTGCTTCACTTGTAGCCACTCACGTCGCGTGTACGGCGCTACGGCAGGGGGAATGCAACATGGCAGTCGCTGGAGGTGTAACCTTTCTGCCTTCGTCTGGCCTGCATGTTGAGTTCAGTCGTCTAGGCATTGCGTCCCCCGATGGACGGTCGCGACCATTCTCGGCGACTGCTACGGGCATGGGACTGGGCGAAGGCGCCTCGGTCGTTATTCTCAAGCGGCTCTCTGATGCTCAGCGCGACGGTGACAGCATACACGCCGTTATTCGCGGCTCGTCTGTGACGCATGGTGGCCGCGGCCCTAGCATGACTGCTCCGAGCGGCAAGGGTCAAAAGCGGATGATTCGCCACGCGCTCAGCGTCGCTGACCTGACGCCGCATGACATCGACTATGTTGAGGCCCACGGCACCGGTACATTGCAGGGCGATCCTATAGAAGGCACTGCCATAGCAGAGGTCTACGGCAGCACGCGCTCGGCCGTGTCGGGGCCCATACGTGTCGGCTCCTCCAAGTCAAACATTGCACACACGCAGGCTGCCGCCGGAGTGGCAGGGCTGATAAAGATCGCGCTCGCAATGCGTCACGGTATTCTACCGCAGACACTGCATTCGGCCAATCCCACGCCCGCGATTGACTGGGAGGGTGCCAACATGCAGCTAGTCCAAGCACAACGGCCCTGGGCTCTCAGAGCGGACGGAACACCTGTGCGACGAGCCGGAGTCAATTCCTTTGGTATCGCTGGCACCAGTGCCCATGTAGTGGTTGAAAGCTACCCAGAGCCAAAGCAGATCGACAGCCGGCAGACTTCGAGCATAAGAAGCATGCCGTTCTTGCTATCTGCGCGTACTCGTGCCGCCCTGGTAAAGCAAGCAAGCAACCTCGATCACTACATCGCCAAGATTGTTGCAGGTTCCGATGGTAGCACGCACGTCTCTGATATTGCTTACTCTCTGGCCACAACTCGCACGCATTTTACCCAGCGAGCTGTTGTAATAGCCAGGGATGAGCAAGAATTAAGGCAGAAGCTCGCTTCCTTTACAGAGCACAGGGCGTCAGATTCCGGTCCGATTGGCAGGTCAAGCGGCATTGCAATGCTTTTCTCTGGCCAAGGCAGCCAATGGATCGGGATGGGCAAAAATCTCGCAAGTCAATTCAAGGTCTTTGCCTGTGCAATCCGAGAAATTGCGAGTTGCTTCACTGCGATTACGGGGAGCCCCCTTCTGGAGGTAATGTGGGCTGAACCTGACAGTGAGCTCGCGCCGTTATTAGATCGGACGGACTATGCCCAGCCCGCCATCTTTACGCTTCAAGTAGCTCTTACCAGGTTGTGGGCGTCGTGGAACATCCATCCAAAGGTCGTCGTGGGCCACAGTGTCGGTGAGCTGGCCGCTGCTCACGTCGCGGGCGTTATCTGCCTGACTGACGCCTGCCGAATGGTCAGCGAGCGAGGGAGGTTAATGCAAACACTGTCAGAGACAGGAGCAATGATGGCAATAAAGGCCGAGGTCGGCGCGGTGAATGCCATGATGGCTGAATTGTCCGTGACTGACAAGCTGTCCATTGCTGCCATCAACACGCCAACACAAGTCGTGGTATCTGGTGAACGAGAGGCTCTTGAAAAGTTTGGTACACACGTTGAGGGTCAAGGCTATCGAAAAATATCACTTAAGACATCCCGCGCATTTCACTCCCATCATCTAGATCCGGCGTTCTTGGAGGAATGGCGCAGCGTTGTCGAGGGCACCCCATTCAAGCCTCAAAACGTTGCCATTGTCAGCACACTGACGGGCCAGCTGGCAAAGCCTGGGCAACTGAGCTGTGCCGACTACTGGGTAGAGCAGGCGCGTGGCACAGTGCTATTTGCTGCCAGCATGGATGCGCTTTTGGGCCAAGACATCGACAGCTTTATCGAGATTGGGCCCGTGCCAGTTCTCTGCGGTATGGGTGCCAAGTGCGTCGCAGACGGAACAGCTAAGCCAAACAGCAACTTGGCTTGGCTTCCGTCACTGGATGACAAGAGTGAAGAGTCGCCCATCATAACAAGAAGCCTGTCGGAGCTTTACCGGCGCCATGTTGAAGTAGACTGGGAAGCCTATTTCAAAGACTTTGACTGCCGCCGCGTTGAACTGCCGACGTACGCATTCCAACGACAGCGGCATTGGCTAGACGGTCGATGTGAAATGACGCGTCGCCAGTTCTCGGTGGCCAGCAGCAGCAGCAGCAGCTCACTGCCCTCGTCGTCCGCCCAGCACAGGAGGGCCGAGAGCCCGTCATCGAGCCTGTCCAGCCTGGAATCTAACAAAGTCAGTAACGTAGCGCCGACTGGCTGGCGGACCATTGATGGCGGTTGTGCTGGACCCTGTGAGGCGTGGGGTGTGATGTGCCCGGCTGGCGAAGTCTCATGGTCCGGACAGCTACGGCAAGCCCTTCAGCATGCTGGCAGGAAATCTCTCAGCGTTACACAGCTAAATGACGTCGGGCACATGGACATGGCTGGCGCAATCTGCCTATGGGACGGGGCAGATGCGGCAAAGGGCGCCACCGTGGCTACTCTGGCTGAGCAGCAGCTGTGCCTGGCTGCTGAAATTGGGTTTTCGCGTATACTTGTGTGGATTACGCGCAGCGCCTTTGCCAGTGACGACGATGGGGAGGTCACTACGCGCGAGACTTCGCTCTGGGCCAAGATGCGAACAGCGCGCATTACGTATCCCCAACTGCAGCTTCGGATCGTGGATTTGCCGAGCGATATGGACATGACAATCGCGGCGACGACAATCGTCTCGATACTGACGATGAGGAGCGATTCGGAGTGCGTTTTGCGCGGGGGGCGAGTGCTGCTGCCGTGGAAGCAGATGGCGCGGACAGACTCGGGATTTTCCGTGCAGACGCCTTCTCGCCGGGACACAACGCAGCAGAAATGCGAGAGTATCTCTGCGTCACCGAAGATCCGACCAACCTCCGAAGAGATCTCTATGCAGAGTCTAGGTACGGATAGCGACGAGGAGCGTGGGGCGATGCTGGAGAAGTTGGTAAGAGAGGCGGCGGCTCAGTCGATCGGTCTGGAGAGTTCCGAGGACGTCGACATGCACTCGCCGTTTGAGGACGTTGGACTTGACTCATTGGCCTCGGTTCAGCTGCGCAAGATTTTATGGTCGAGAACGGGTGTGATGCTGATGCCCGACTTCAACATGACGTATCCGAATCTGATGGCGGTTTGCAAAGCGATGGAGCAGAAGCTTCAGGCAGCGTAAAAGGAGCCTGTCTCTGGTTAATTGGTTTTTCGCTGGTGTTAATTGGAAGAGCTATTTTAGTACGGTAGAATTTCGAAAGTAATCAAAGCTATTCTACTAGAATTAATCAACAGCGCTGCATTGGGTGTGAAAAAGGGTTCTAAACTGGTGCTAGGCGTCCATGGCAGCATTTTCGTTCTTGCCGCAGCCAAAGAGGTAAGGCTAGGAGAAGGGACAAACGTCGGGTAGACTCTACCAAACATTCAAGAAATCCGAAAAATTCAAACGCGCATCTTAACAAACTGTATCAACGTACTAACACAGTACGGAAAGGGTGAGCGCGTCCGGGTTAGCTGAGAGTACAATTGATCAGACTTCTGAAACCCGCAATTTCTACGTTGCCGACCATGGTACAACCAAGGGAATTTGAAGCTGATGTATACAAAATGTTTTTTTTTTAAAAAAAAGAAACCATGCCAGCCACCAATTAGTATAAATCGAACAGTAGCTCTTTCCTTCTCACTGTTTCGGCAGAGTCTATGGTAAAGTCTTCCACAAGCCGCCCAGGTTCAAATAACAGGCCGGGCTGCTATGAAGTCTGCGTCGATACCTTCTACATATCGTTCATGGATGGCTAGAAATAATTGATGTCCTCATATAGATCGTGTGAGACAGGGTCACACATCGAAGATGCAGAATCGCGTTACCCAGGGCTCACCACGCGCCTCAACGTTCCCGTCTGGTTACACAAGCATACCCTCGATCATGAGCGACACAAAGTTGCGCAAAGCTTTATATTCCACGGGGGGGGGGGGGGGGGGGGGGGGGGGGGGGGGGGGGGGGGGGGGGGGGGGGGGGGGGGGGGGGGGGGGGGGGGGGGGGGG